>VUQK01012332.1:0-10460 GCA_015106715.1 Bujurquina vittata
GTAAAAAAAAAAAAAAAAAGCAAGTGCACTTTGAAGGTAGGGTTACAACACTTTTGGGACACACTGCAGATTTCTTATTGTCATAAACATCGACATGCCCCTTGATCAAAGACACACACTGCCCCCATTGTTTGAACCACAGATGCGGAGGAAAAAATACTTCCTGCAGTGCTCCAGAATACAGAAAAATCTATTTGTTTCAATTCCCTTTGAAAGAAACACAGCTGAAGCAAGTTCGTGTCTGACAAATTAAAATCTGTGCACAGACCAAAGTGTTGCTTTGTGCTCATTGATTACGGGGCCCACAGTCAAAAGCCATATTTTCTCACAAAGGTAGTTTTCTTGTTTCTTGTTTGATGGAATACTTTGAACCTATTAACTGCGCTGTTTTGCTCTACAATTGTAATTACTCGCAAAACTAAGCCCGGGTTTAAATTTGCATTACAATGTAGAGAAAGCGCACTCAGGACTACACTTCCAGAGTTCTATGCGAGATGGCAGAGAAATTAGCTTGTAGGCATCGCAGCGCTATGCTGAACTCGGTTTCTCACTAAGTGACTTAATTCAGGGAGGCCTTTTCTCTCTTGGAATGTCTAGTAATTAGCATTAAATGCTAGAGGTGCTATAGATTGTGCTTTGCTATAGCAATGGAACTGTACAGCCTGTGGAAGAAAGGACAATTAATGTTCATTTCAGCACGGGGGTGGCCAGTTGTGGGAGGATAAAGTTGAGCTGCCTAGTGTTTAGTTAGTGAGCAGTATCTATGGCAAACCTACAGTAGTTACAGGCGCAGCTTTCCCTACGCCTTAACTCATTTTCACTTTAAGTGAAACATTTTCTATTAGACAGCCTTGAGTATTGTTGCAGATGCTGCCCTTCTGCTAAATACCAACAAGTCTGCGGTCATGGTGGCAGAGAGAGACTGATCGAATGAGATAGAAAGCAAATATAGGGCATCTCAGAGCAGCCAGGGTCCGCTGAACAAAAAAACAAGAGTTCATATTTTAGTCTGGTGGATGACAGGGCCGTGCGGTGTGGTAGTCTGCCATTCTTTCACACGGTTCAAAGGTCCGCGGCATTTCTGCCACATACTGCAGCAGTAACAAACAGGCCGTGCCTGCAAGTGGGCTGATGTATGGCGTGTTCGTGTTTCAAAAGTTCGTCCAGATCCATACATTCAAAGTTCAAACTCGCAGCTTGTGCCCTACTTTTCTCATGCTTGTCTGAAAGCAAACTAAATGCAAAAAGGGAGACAAATGTAAAGTCAGTCTCCCTTATACTGTTCTCACTGCCCCTTAAGACATAGTACTCTGCCATCAGTCATCTATTTGCTTCACTGTCACACTGGCATATGTTAGAGTTGTCCTGTCATGTTGCATTTTGTGAACTTTAAGATGGACCTGACCTGCTTTATGTCGCCGCGGGGTGAGGAAGCTGCAGGATGGCATGATGGGATGTAGGCTGGTGTGCAGTGTCCCAGCATGAGTCTCTCGGGCCAGGTATAAGTAAGTGCACACGTGATATGCAGTCATGTTAATACTTACATGTCGCTATTTATTTCTTTATTTCTGTGTTGTCATCCTATGCTCCCCTAGCATGCTCTGGTTCAGTTTCCTAACTCTCACTCCAACCGTGTGACTTAATCAGTCTGACAGACTCTGGGTGCCTGGGGAAAGTCTCTCTCTCTGCAGTCCCCTTTCTCCTCAAGTTTACGCGCTCTGTGACAAACTCATTCTGGCACCTTTCGAAATGCAGTGCTCTCTGTTGGACGGCCCTCCATGGTCTCTTCACACACACACACACACACACACACACACACACCTACACACACACAAACACACAGGCATATACACCGAGCCTAAGTGCAAAAACTCTCTAGAGTACATGCCGTACACAACGCATTCATATGTGCACACAGGTACAAGTGGGAGCACACAAACACAAGACTGTACAAACACATAAATACACACAGAATGTAGCTAAGAAGTGGGACGTACATTATTCGCAAGGCACTCATATTGTGTCTCTCTCCCCTCTCCCACAAAAAGCCCTCTTCATTCCTTCTTAAGTGCTTCTGAAAACAGCTAACTTGCATAGGGAGGCAGTCGCTCCTATTACTGCTTTACTCTTATTGAGTGACATTCTTAATTAGTTTTAATGTGAGTCTCGTGGTGTCTGACCTCCTGAGTTTTTTCTCGGCGCTCACGATAAAAGCAATGGGATTGTGCGTCCACAATGCCGGCAAACCTTGGCTGAAGTCCAGTGCATTCTGGCTAACAAAGTGGCTAAAAAAAAACTTCAGCTCTTGGTTAAGGATGTCCCTGCAGGGCTCAGATGCTTCACTATTTAATTCAGCATCACAGCAACACCCCATAGCATCTTAAACCACTCTACTTAATCTCCCAAAAAAAAAAAAAAGGAAAAATTTGTTATTTTCAGGAAAAGCCAAGTGATCTTCCTCCGCCTCTCATCTTTTGGGACCTCTTTAAACTTGGACAGCACATATTTTCTAAAAGGCTCGAAAACACTGCTAACAAAGCTTGCTATGGCTTTTCAGAAATCAAAACTAAGCAATGAAAGTGAAGATGAGCAGGCAGGCAGGGTGGAGTGGATGGAGACGAGTGTCGGGGGTGATTTGTGACAGAAGGATAGCAGCAAGAGCGAAAGGGAAGGTTTACAGGATGATGGCGAGACCTGCTATGATGTATGGTTTGAAGATAGTGACACTGGCAAAAAGACAGGAGGTGGAGCAGGAGGTGGCAGAGTTGAAGATTTTTGAATGGTTTCACTCGGAGTTAGCAGGATGGATGCGAATCAGAGGGACAGCTCGGGTTGAGGGGTTAGAGACAAAGCTTGGGGAGGCAAGACCGAGATGCTCTGGACATGTGCAGAGGAGGGATGGTAGAAAAATTGTACAAATGATGTTGAAGATGGAGCTGCCAGGCAGGTGGAAAAAAGGAAGACCAAAGAGAAGATTCATGGATGGAGTGAAGGAGGACGTGCAGAAGGTCAGTGTGACAAAAGAGGATGATGGGGATAGAGTGATGGAGGCAGATGATCTGCTGCGGTGACCCCTGAAGGGAGCAGCCAAAAGAAGAAGAATGAATCATATATTTTTTTAAAAAAGCATTTTTTAAATTAGCGTGAATTTAAGAGGACTTCATCTAGTGCGAATATAAATTACTCAATAAAAATAAAAGAAAAAAGATATTTGCAATGGCTAGATTCAAACGTGACTGACCTTCACTCCTCACAGTGCAAATTATTAAAAAACGCTACAATTACCTCCACCTTTATTCTGTCCGACTGATATGACTCGGATTCCTGTCCTTTCTTAGAGATAATGTCTCCATGTTCCCAAGCTAGGAGCTTTCATCCTGTAAAAATCAGTGTAATAACACTAATTGTGTACCTGACAGATCATGTCCTCGTGGGGTTCCTGAAAATTGTCGGGCTCTTTTGCAATTTTTAGTTTGGTTCATTTTACTTGCTTTTTTTTTTTTTTTCCGACCGGATGGAGTGGTCTTGAAAGTGGACCCTCTCTGACTTGCCTTTCTGTCAAAGGTCTCTATGTGCAACAGCATTCATACTGATAGTACCTGACAAATGTTTCCCCTGACATACCTCCCATCTCTTGTCGTTCCCTTCCACATGCCTAAGCTTTTTAATGACAACTGCTTCCAGGCTTTCTGGCCTGACTGAATTGGTGGAGCAAGGGTCCCACAGAGCAGAAAAATCTGCAGCAGATTTTTTTTTTTTTTTTTAATAGAAGACAAAACAAGAAGAAAGGGAAAAGAAATCCATTGCAGAGGAGGAGATTTTGAGGAGTCAGATAAGGGACATTTTAGGTCTGCTTAGGATTCTCTCATTATTCTCCATTTTGAAAGGAAGCAATAATGAGAACAAAACATTTCCTATCTTTCAAAGTGGCAATTTGCCCATTTAATGCCTGTGCTATGTAGGCCTGACATCCTTTCATCCACTCTGTTTGCACTAATTTCATTCTTTTTTCTTTTATTTCTTGGCTGATAATTCTCACTTTATTTCCATTAAGCTTTGTTTGTTCACAGCGATCTGTTGCTGTAATTTATTAGAGCTGTCAGCTTAAATGATGTGGCATGCCGACACGGCCCAGCAAATAGTGGCTCCCCCTTTTCCTCTTCTCCTTTTATGGAAAGCTGCCCTACTTTTTCGGGTTGCTTTCTTTTTCTTTTTCGTTTTTTCTTACAGAGAGGAAGAGAGAAACAGTACAATTAAGGTGGTGACATCGACCCATTGGTGGCCATGCGCTGGGACCAGATGTGCTGTCAGAGAAACGCTCGCCATCACCTCGTGGGAGCTCTGGGTTGAAATCTGGTTCATGTCTCAGTGGGGGAACTCTACAGATCCAGCTCCTTCATTAATTCAAGAATAACTCATTTAAGTTGTAGTCTGTTTTGTTGTCTTTTTTTATGTTGTGTGCTGCTATTGTTTAAATCAACTCAATAATGTCAGAATACTGAACTTGTCACGGAAGAAAACGATTGAGGCCAGTTAAAGCTGAAATAAATTATACTTTCACTGAAGCAATCATTTGCTGGACTTTTTAAATTGAGTCAAGATTTATTTTTTTTCCCCCTCGCCCTCCTTTAAGCCCTGGTTGTTTGACAGATGCCCAGCTATCAATGCTGCATGAAGTACATGTCATTTTCCTCACAGGAGCCTTAGAGGAAACTCGATTACAACGAGACCCCACAATCTTTACTGTTTCATTTTCAAGCCCAGGATACTGCCTTTCTCTCTTATTCCGTCCTGTACTTCTTTTGTACGAGGCAGCTGCTGTTTTTTGAGATGAAAGACTGTTTGGCAGTCTTCAAAGAGTCACAGAACTCTAAAAGTCACTTGTGCAGCAGAGCTGTTCATTCTCCATTTTATATCCAATATGGAGGTGATGATCAAAAGGATCTGAGCTGAGGGAGAAGCTAAAAGATGTCTGCTTTGGAGTAAACAACAGCAATATCAATTCCCAGACCCACATGGGGCCCTGATTTAAGGACTATCCTTTAGCTTATGCCAAACACATATATTACTATTTCTGTATTTGAAAAAAACTATCATAAAAAAAAAAGTTTAATAAGGAATGAGTGTGGGAAGATCTGATTTTTTTTTAAATAAATAAATAAACGCGTTCCAATGCAACACGTATATTAAGCAGTCTACCGCGCCGATTCTAAACATCTCATCTCATTTAGTGGAGAAATGTAAACTCATTAGGAGTCTGCTCATGAAGACTGACAGCAAAATCCGAACCATTAACTCTTCACTCAGTGTGGAGCACACCCATCTGGAAGAGACTCGTTGGGCTGCAGGAGATCCAACATATATTTATGAGAGAGTTTTCTCCGTGTTTCAAACGAGGCTGCGTTGCAGTTGTGCAGCTGGTCTGAGCAAATTGCATTTTTTAATGAAAGCTGCATTAATAATTCACACTCATAACCTGGGGAAAGTTTTGGGGCCATGCACTGGAGGTGATGGGGGGATTTGGTTGAGAACTCTGAACATCCCACTGTGTGCTGCCACGATCATCCTCAGATGCCCTACTGCATTTTTAATGTCCTGCTGCGCCACTGCCACACAAGCTTGGGACAGGGGCAATGACTCTCCTCAAGCAGATCATAGTGTCACATGAGCTAAAAGTCACATAAGGGTATTTTCAGAAATAATAATCACTTAAATTACTATGTTACTTTGCACAAAGCAAACAGCGCAGTATCCTCTGAAAGGAACATTTGGAAGTAGTTTGAACCAAAGCTGCTGAGACGAAGATAGGCAAACAATGCAAAGTAATAGAATTAGCATACAAGCAAAGTGAAAAATAATCACATTTGTGCTTGTTCGCACATACGCACAAATACTCCGCTTAGACAACAAATACACTGGCATTAGGGATTAGGGCTGCAAGACACAGATATGTTTTAATTTCTGACAAGAAGGCCATTCCTTTAGAGATGGATTTATTTCCGTTTCAGTGTCTTTGTTGTTCCTTAGTCTCCTCTCGCTTAGATATCTTTGTTTACCTTGGAAGGGATTGTGTTGTCATTGCTATCATCTGGCTGCTATTAGACAGATAATATTGCCTTTTAGCAGAAAGAAAGTCCTCTAGTCATCCTAGAATCATGCTAATAAGAAGAAGAACAGGAATTTCGCCCAAGTACAACTTTACCGCTTCACTGACGCTCCTCAGCACGTTAGAAAAAACAATTTTACATAAAAAGACAAGGGATTTTGAAATGTAGATGTCATGTATCATGAAACCAAGTACTGCTTTCAGGGATTCGACAAATCTCTGCAATAACACTTTTCCCCCAGATGCCTCATGGTTATCAGTGATGAAATGGGATCTAAATTGCAGCGGACCTGAGCACTGTACCGCTCTAAACTGGATACACCTGTGATGATGACACTGCAGGGTAACCAGGGTGCCAGCAACTGACGGTCCATTTTACAGCGACTATCAGCTGGTCCCATTTCCTGCTCTTAAAAGAAGATGAGTTGACCATAGTGGACTTGCCTATTCACCATAACTATCTTGCCTGATGCCAGTTCTTTACAGGGTGCTGTCCACTCATCCGTCATTACATGAGCCTTTCTGTAGTAACATTATCGCTTTAGATAAGGCTTCAATAAACTGCCATAGCTTTTAGGGCTCTCTCTCTTGCCACTCTAATCCAATCTATGATGTGGAGTCTGTTCATCATCGTGCACCGCAAGGCATTTCCCGTGTCCCTGTGCTCTTGGTTGCACAGGAAATAATGGATGGCCTTGCCCTTGGTTCACGCCAAGGCCTTATGGTTCCTCTTCAAGTGTTTGTCTTCAGGTTGTCTTAAATGGATCTGCACTGTGGTATTTTGATTTGATTAAATCAGGTTTAAAAGGTTAGATATAGAGAGAGGGAAAGCATTTGCCGTTCCCAGTACTGTGAGCCAGTTCTCTGCCATTTAGCATTGGGCAGTGGCCAAAGGAAAGTGGAAAACTGAAATGACTTCTGTGCTCCTTTGTGATTTGCACTAATGTCCCCCAGGGATTGAGCAATGACCACTGTGAATTCCCCCAGGACGCCAGCCAGATTGAAACCCCTGCCAACAGATTTGAAAGGATAGCAAATCATTTAAACTCCCCAATGTGCATTAGCATTTTTTTTTTCATTGCCCAGGCCAGCCTCCACAATATTAAATTGCACTTGATAAAATAAAATAAAAATCAGAGAGTGCGACAAGAGCTCTTCAACCTCCAAATCAGCAAAGTGAATATTCGAGTGGCCACTAAAAATTAATTATACTTTAATTCACTTTGTTTACTCTATCAGGGTTCTGTCATCCACTCAAAGAGCCCAGCAGAAAAAGAAAGGACTTAAGACAGAAGAAGAGCTGAGACCTTCAGAGGTGTGCTGTCGCAGAGACCCACAGCAGTGAAAAATATATAAGGATTGCCTTCAGCTGATCCTGTCTGTGACACCAAATTATTGCTGCGTATAAAAATAGGACTTGTATTAAAGTGGGCAGAGTGAATCCCAGCAGTGCCATGTTAAAGAAACACCAAAAGCACAGGCTCGCAATCAGTACAGCTATTTTGTTATATTGGAATATATTAATGTTTGAGGATCAATGCAAACCTTTATTTATAGCATGTTATGGAATCTGTGAAGACTGGTCAGGTTTTCTCATCTGTGCTCAGGCAGCCTTTCATTTGATCATTCAAATGAGGTAATGAAATGTGCACTTGAGTGTCTTTGTATATGAACATTATGACAGACGGAGCTTTGCTGTGTAAACCTCTATAGAAGGTGCAATCACGAGACGCCATCGGGGGATTCCACATTATGTTGCATATCTTATGTAATTTTTTTCAAGCACTTCACGTGCGCATTTCTGATTTTCATCTTAGAGAACCACCACTATATTAAACTCCAGAGATCTTTGTTAACAGGCCAGCAATAAGTGCAGATGTAGCACAATGCATTTACAGGCAAACACCTCCAGGGAGGGGTCTAAACATGGGAGAACGACAAGCAGCGTATTGCTCCACAAAGGGTCAAAGAGGATGGAGGCTACGTTTAAATTAGACATGATATTGGTTTTTAAATGCAAAATCATAAAAGTTGCACTTCATAAAATGTCACATGAGACCAAGAGAACAATAGCGGGATTGTCTTTTATCAAGCATCCCAAGAACACTCTATCACACACTCTCACACGCTGTTGTCAAATGCTCTTGCTTTCCCAGAAACCAAAAGATAAATACAAATGAAAGAAGATGGCACAGTGCCAGCACTGGGGGTTCTGAAAGAGCTTGGGAAAAAACTAAAAAGGGGGGGGGGGGTATGCTAACATTGAGATCCCCACTAGTGAACAGTCCTTTCTCACCAATTGCTTAATTGTTTTAGTGGGACAGGCAGGTGGCTCAAAGCCCCATTAGGCATCTGGTTAAATAAAAAAAAAAGAAAGAAAGAATCCCATCTACATCATCTATGGAAGTATTGGGGGAGGGCAGCAGCATTAGACATGCACCCACCCTACCCACCCACCCATAGCACCCAACATCGACCAGTAGATTTCAAAAGTTTGCCTTGGATCAAGAGCAAGTTTGTGCTGCTATTGTGTGAAATATGCTTTAAATAAAACATCTTCTGGTATCAGTGGCAGATCAAATAGCTTTTCAAAAAGCCCTGCCTCTCACCACTGGTGCCTGGTACCACAGAGAGAGCTGTTTCCCTATCCCGTTTAATAAATAGAAGCCTCTGTGCTCTATTTAGCAATACTGAGCACAATTTAGATATATCTGCTTAAATGGAAGCACACAAGTAGGGAGGCATCTCACTATACAGGCTGCCCCACACAATGATGCTTTACAACTCTTCCCATGAGTGTTCTTTATTATGTTTGGAGTCCAGACACCTACAACAGCCTCAAGGCTCACTTACAAATGAAAGTACTACACATACTATCCATTGCCAGTTTTTAAAACATGCACAGCAGTTGTGATGGCAGGTAGACAAATCAACATCAACATTCAACCACAGGTGAGAAGCTTCCCCTTCCTTAGATACAGCTTGTACACATTAAAAGGCTGATTTGCATTTATATTGCCATTCAAGGCTTAGAGCTGTAATTGCAAGAGCACAGTAAAAGTGCACTGATGTACTCAAATGTATACACAGACAGACACAAAACGCATGTGAAGTGTCCAGTGTGAAAACCTTTTTCCCTGAGTCCATTGTTACGAATCTTTGGCACAAGAATGTTGGAATTGCTAAAAGCAGAGAAGGAGATAGGGAGCAAACGAAGGACGAGTTCATCCAAGTGTAATATTGGGCTGTCCCAGAAACTTCCCACCAAACACTAGGAAGTTGTTATCAGATCAGCAACCCAATTCCTCAAGTGCCTCCTGTGCTGAAGCATCGCATGCATCTTCTGGGCTCTAACCAAACGCAACCTTTCGCCATCAAGTTGATGCACTGCTAAGCTGCTTTGCTAACAACTGCTTTGAGCAATAAAATGATATAGGCTGCGGTGGCGTGCAGCATCATGCTTGCATACAATTTAGTTAAACTTGGAGCTGAAGGTTTGCAGAGACATCACCATCCTAAGGGAAAATGGGCCAGAAATGTTAGGCCAAGACAGGCAGTTACAAAACTAACATTCTAACACAGTTACTGTGACTGAATTTGCATTCTTAGCAAAATCCAATCCTGTGGCCACATGATCGTTATATCAAAGGTGCAACCTGTCATTTTCTACAGATTTAAACTATAACAAAGACTACAGACTCCCACTTTGTTGATGTTGCAGTGAAACTATGGCAAACCAATATTTTGTAAATGGCTGTGAACTGACCAAACTGTTCACAACTCCCTTAAATGTCTTGTTCTATCAAACTCCACGCTACAGACTGATATCTGTAAGAACATGAGGATAGTCTGGAAAATGACTAAATGATTAGATGTGAATTATTAAGTGTTAATGGATAGCTTGGATTTTTGTACAGTCTTGTTGCACCTTGGTCATTGAAATCTGCATATCTTTGTGTTCTTTCTTATCTTTTAAATCACACTCTGTGATTTTTTAGCATTTTCTCAATGGGAATGTCTTAAACTAAATACTCATTCAAGCCTCAAGTCTGCAGAGCATGTTGACAAGTTAGGAACAAACTACTAATCTGTACATTGTTTGAACATATATTGTTATCTATCAGCTGCTCTGGTCTGCAAGCAATTACAGGTCCTAGCACCGAGTTAAAAATACATCAAAACCTCAGCAGGGAAAGACCTGGATTAACATAGGAAGGATAAAGTCATGTTAAACCCATCAATATATTTCTTGAGGCCCAGTTATGCCAATGTTTTACACTCTCCAAGGAAAAATAACACAGCACGCTCCACCACTGCTCTATATACAGCACCCCCCCCCCCCCCCCCCACCACA
>VUQK01012333.1:0-11789 GCA_015106715.1 Bujurquina vittata
CATCATCCATCCATCCAGGATATCCCCAGATCACCAGTCAATCACACGGCAGATAACAAAAGTCATATATTATAACTTGTTTTGACCAGCCACCTATCATATGTTGATATGAGCCTTGAAAGTTGCCCAGAATGCAATTTTCCCAGTGAATTAGTACAAAAGGATAAAACATCCAAGGTACCAGTACTTGTTACTCTGTCTCACAGACACTGAATTAGTGCAGTTTTACTATTGAAACTATGATGCAAATGCTCAAAGTTGATCCTTTGAGCATACACCAGAAAGCAATGGTCCTGGATTAGGGTTGTCTTGCTGTGAATTATAAACTTAGCTCTGCAGGTCCTCGGAGTTTTCAAGAGCATCATTCAGCTCAAAGGGTACAGATCAACTAGAAATGAGCACCTAATAGGCAAAATGTTGCTCTGTGTCTGCTGTATGTGTAAGAAGGCCAATCTTTGCCAACATGTTGGTCGTATTGACTTTCTAAGGTGCGCACTATAAACAAGCTTCCATTCGATTTGTTTAACAACAGAAATCCCACAGATCTGAGATCAGATATCAGTAGAAGAGCTGTGGTTTTTCATGTTCTGATGAACTGATCCTTTAACAGGTTTATCTATGTGGCCACATTTTTAGAAGGAAAGCTGCTGCCTGGCACGCACACGTCCAAACAGATAACAAGGTGCTAACAATCACGGGAGCGGTGTCTCCCATCTTCCTCGATATCCCCTGATGCCTTTTCATTTGTGATTTCAGGAAGTCCATTACTATTGCAGACGGGTCGTGCTTCTGCACCACAATCAATACTCTTCCATTAAGGTGATGAACGGTCCGTTTCCCCAACCTTCTGCAGTCCGGAATAATTCTCAGGACCCACTGATCCGAATCAGTCAATATGGGCATGACAGCCCAACACCCCGGCAATGTGAAAGGGAAAGATTGTGACTGACCTGGGGAGTCTGAGCAAGTTCTCAGCTTCCACACGTGGACTTCTCCTTTGTAATGGATGCCAACCTTAACCTCACAGCAGTCAGCGTAAGCTCTGCCATTCCTTTCTCAAACAGAGGCCAGATAATGAATTTTTGTCAGTCAAGTCTCTGCTTGCCTTCTTAAATTGTGTTTAAAACCAAGCCTGGCAAATTGAGCTAATTACTTTAATAGTGAGTGTTTTCCCCCAAAAGGTGGGGGTGCATGAGCAGCAAATCCACCACAAAATTGCAGTGCAGGGTTTTTGTACAACATACCTGATCCCACAACCAAAATCACTCTGAAGATATCAAGATATTAAATGGTTCAAAGGTTCTGATAATATAAAACAATATGTCCTGTTGGGAAGAAAAATAAAATATAGCAAGAATCCTTTTCACTCTATGGTAGCATCAGATATTTGATACAACAACTGATTTGGCACCAGTGGGATTTAAAAGCTAATGCAGTGCCAAGAAAACACATTTTCCCACATGCTGTGTAAATATTTGCATCAGCACTGACAAAAGCACTCGCTGTTCTTTAATTCATAGGAGATATGCTGAGTCATCCTTCAGGAAACAGGAATGAACTTTTTCAGAGATGGACACATTGTGAAAACCTTGGCAAAGACAGCACTATGTTAATTCAATAAAGTCTGTGTTGTTAGCCCACTACAGAGACTGTTTCCCTGACATGTTCTACTATCTTTTGGTAATCCGAAGAGAAATGCAGAGTAGCAAAGCAATTATTGGGTGACTGACAGGTTTGCGGCCGAACATTCAGCTCAGCCAACATAGCAAATTCTGTAAAATGCTCAGTATTCAAATCTGTCAGCGACGTAGAATGATGCGGGCTTTGCTGATGAATGGTATTGATTGCTGCATTACATCACTGAATGAATCAGATACAGTAAGTGTTCTGTCAATTTAGTCGGTAGTTTTTACCATTATAAATACAAACAATCTAATTAAAAAGAGGCAAACATAATGATCAAGTGTGATCATCAATTTGACATGTTTACTTGCCACAACTACCAAGCTGGAGAAAATTGATGTAATACATAGTACTCGGGGAAAGACTTAGATAATAAACACCTCATGGCTAATTTGTTTACTGATTAATTAGCTCAGTGGGGGTGCAACAAAGTTTTACTATCCACTGCTTATAAATGTTAAGATAAATACATATCCTGCATGTCTTAAAAGTAAATTCAATGCCAAAGCAAATTAAACGTGTATTCTTTCTCATAACCATAAAGGGGGCGACTCCTCTGGTTGTTAAAAAGATCTCAGATTGGATCGAAGTCTGTGAGAAAGCTTCTCTCTTAATGCATGACCTCATTAAATATATTCCCAAAGAATTTATAGTGTCAGTCACTGGTTTCGAGTATTAAAGGCTCCTGGACTCCTTTTTGGTCCAAAAAGAAGCTCGTTAACTGATAATTTCCACTAGAACATCAGAGCGTCAGCGTATGGAAGAAAAACTAGAGCCATCAGTGGGTCTAAATAGTTTAATGAAAGATATAGATTTAGCCCACAAGTTGCTATCTTATAGTCCAAGGATTGACAACTCCTTATTATCAAAAGAGACATTTTTCACCAATTTTTACCCTCCAAAATATGTATGGCACCACAATCAAATTGGGATATTGAGATATTTCAGTTTTTCTTTTTTAATACATTTGTAAAAATTTCTACGTTTCTGTTTTGTTTTTTGTTTTTGTCAAGATGGGGGGCTGAGTGTACTTTAATGAGAAATAAAATGTCAATGAAACAAAGAGTGAAAATTTTTAAAGGGGGTGTGAAGACTTTCTGTAGCCACTGTAAATGGGCCTGTCAACATTAGTAGTCGGCATAATAGGTGTTAACACTCTGCACTGAACGTGAATGATTATTTGACACTTTAGCTACACATTTTCATCACAATAATGGCATGTTTTTTGTTTCAATTGTGAAATTATGAGAGGAAAAAGAAAAAGAAAACACTTTCGTTTTTTATGGACCAATTGTGATTTGGAAGAAAAACATCCATTGGCATATCTAAAGCTATGCAGGACACTGAATCCTATCTGTGCAAAAAGCTCAGATTAAAAATGTTGATAACAAGCCAAACATTTAACAGCCTGATAGCTTTAAAAAACAGGAAAAGATGATCAATTTAGAAGATTAATTGTGACTAAAGCAGCAGGTCAACCATCCCAGTAAGTCAGCAGCTTTGGTGGAAAAAGAAATAAAGAAATCTCTCAATGCATAATTAAATTCTGTATTTTCTTCTTCCTTTTTTCCCCTCTCGCTCCATCAGTAACACCTCCACCATTTCGCCACAGTGGGCAGACCTTCGTGATCTACTCTGAGCTCTGGTAATGTGTCGTCATGAACAACATTACAGAGCTGGAACAAATTTGTCTCCCTCATTAAATAAAGAAGTGAGTAAATGAGCAAACATTGCACATTTCCATGCTGGGTACCGCAGTAATAGAGTGGGTTAGACTGCTCCCTTAACAGCAAGCGGCTCCTGGGTTCAAATTCACAGCCTAGCTGCGTGGAATTGTTCCCCCGGTGTCTGCATGGGTTATCTCCAGGTACTCTGGCTTCCTCACACAGTCCACAGGTATACAGGTCAGGTTAACTGGTGATTCTAAATGTGCCGCTGTTCCCAATGTTAGTGTGAATGGCTGTCCGTCTCTGTGCCCTGTGATAGACTGGCGATCTGTCCACGGTGCATTCTGCCTCTTACCCCATGACAGCCAGGACAGCCTTAAGCTGCCATGACCGTGAAATGGGTAATGAGTTAAGAAAAAGGTTAAATGGATTAATGGCATTTCCATATTCATGTCCACATAGCTTTTTGTCGGAGCCATTGGAATGGCAGATTCTAGATCCCTGACTTCGACTAGAATCAGACCAAAATTACAAAATTGTGCAGAAATATGTTTTCAACGTGCTAGCATATAGCACAGGGGTGGGCAGATGTTTTGGCTCTGAGACAACATTGACTTTTTGAAATTTGACAGACGGGCCGGGCCAGCACCAGATGCATGCATATTAAACATAAACATAATAAAGGCTTTACAGTGTTAATACTTTACTTTAGTTATAGTGAGAACAGTGTTGTTTTTGATTTGGGCAATCCTGTACCAATCTTCAGCAGGCTGGATTAAAAAGACCAACGGGCCGGGTGTGGCCCCCGGGCCGTAGTTTGCCCACCCATGGCATAGCACCAGCAATGACACATGACAAATGACAAAGTTCATACACCCAACTGTAAAACAGGTAAACCACATCATCGGATATTACAAACCTTGATATAATTCCCCCATATGTCCTATATGTGGACCTATTTGAGGTCAGTAACTGCTGCTATTTAACAGAATAAAGAATGTGCTAATTAGTGTACCCAAGGTTTTTCAAATAAAACCCCTCCCTCAAAAGATTAAAAAAAAAAAAAACTGAGAAAAAAGTTTCACGCTTTTGTTTGACAAATGATTGAGTGTGGATCCATTATTCAAAATATACTGTAGGTTAAGACTTAAGGTTGAAGCTACTCATGTGCTCCCCAGTCTAATAAAGGTGCCACAGTGATGCATATGCCATATATTACAGCTGACAAAGGTGAAGGACCAATAATTTGCTTGCTGTGACCCTGAGTGAAGGCTGTTTTTCTTTTCTCCTAAGATAGATTCCCAGAACTAGAGTCACCTTTCAAACAAAATGCAACAATGGAGCCACAAGCAGCAAAATTACTTTCTGTCAAAAATGAAAACCTCAGTCTGGGAAATGTCCTTCAGCCACCCCTCAGCACAAAGTCTGCAACACTCTACTGCACTGCTCTTCTCTGTACAGTATGTTAAGCATTCATGGATAACAATCAGCAGTTACGCCTCCACACTTATCTTCTGTCTGTTACTGTCCAGAAAGGCCCTCATAATTCAGCTGCTAAGAGACAGGCATTTGCATCATGTAGTTCCTAACAACACTTCTGTAACTGATGGGATTCTGTAAGTAATAAGCAGACCTGATCGCACACTCGTGTAATTTGAATAACAGTTCACGAGCAGAGAGAATAAGAAGGCTTCTCTGTGTGTGTGTGCGTTGGTGGCTAACAAGCCACTGACATCTAGCTGTGTTCATTATGTAGCTTAATCCTGTAGCCTGGTGGTGCCCATGATGGATGTTATGACCTGGTGATAAAATAGCTTGGCTGCAGTTGCTGTGCCTGTAAAAGAGTCTGTTGGTTCTTACAGTCACAGTCTCACTGCCCTTTTCTGATTACACTTGATGAAGGACCTCACTGAACATTTTAAGGATGATGAATCTGATGTGTCCATTCATCTATCCTGCATGACATTTCAGCCACTTTAGGCCAAATTGCTGCAAGGTCCAGCAGTCTCAATCGATGGCTCCTTCAGATTTTAGTCTCTTAGCACAGTCAGGTTAATGCTTTTGCTTTGTGACAAGATGTCTCAGAAATGAAGAAAATGTGCTGTAGACGTTTACTGAGCTCACTGAGAGCAGTTGTGCAGACTCATAATCTCATCTGATAGTTACAAAAATATAAAATTGTAATTTATGTATGATATCAGGATGTCTTACAAAGACATGGAAAGGTTAAGGTTGTTATCAATCATCATTAAACTAAAGAGGACAGTGGCGATGGCAGTATCCGATAAAATCCAATGAATATACACATAAATATTAAAAGTATTTGACACTTGGATGAGAAGGTGCAAACTTTTATGAGAAGGAAGGAATGTAGATTCTAGAAATACTACAGCTATTAACAGGGTTTATTTAAAATGCACTGACAAATATCGTGTCATTCCTGTAACACTGAAGAAATCTTTGTATCCTCAGGATCCTTCTGAAATGTTATGGCTCCTGCATTCTTAATCAATTATGCACTATCTTGCAATCACGGGTTTCTCAGATCAATGATGAGATATTTTTGTGCCGGTGAAACAAATGTGTGAATAAGGTTTTAGTGATACAGGTTGTATATCCAAGATGGCTTTTGCAGCTAATTTGGATAAATCCGATTCACTAGAAGAGAAGGCTCTAAAGATTACACCTCTGTTGTTATTATAGGTGTTAATGATCATTGCACCTCCATGCATGGCTTAATCTCAGGAGGCTAAATCCAACTAGGACATTACAATGTCCATATACGCTAAAAGCCCTGAAAAAACAACAACAAAAGTAAAGCAAAAGCTTTCTGTACGTTTTTGCTCCCATGAATCAAAATATGTTGTTTTGCCTAGAGCCACTCTTCACATCAGTGTTGACTTGAAGGGTGAAGCGGTGTCTACAAGTTGATGGGGTTTTTTTTTATATTTACAGCCATGCTGCCCTCTTCTGACTCCACATGGGTACTGTGAGTTCATACATCCAGCATCCAGGACAAAAGGAGGAGTCAGCGATCTCCTGTGCGTGTTACATGGGCAGATATTTGTTGAATCAATGCACTGGGCATTTAAGTGTGAAGAAAATGGTTTTAAGGATTAACTATTAAAAGGTCAGTGGTCAGTGGAAATGAAAGTTTAACGCCACAATTTCCCTTTAATTTCCAAAGACTTTTGTTTAAGTTACAGGTTTTAATACTGGCCATTTCACACTGCACGTGACAAAGGAAAGGAAAACCTTGAACCCTTTGGCCCCTACAGTGAGGGGCAGGTGGGCTTGATTTTGCTTGGCTATGCAAATAATTGCAGAGCTGTTCTGAGCGATCATTTTTATCCTACGATAAGAAGGAGTGCCCTTTAATAGCATGAGGATTTACTGAATCATGTGTTGAGTTTGATTGTGACACACAGTTAAAACCGTCATTTGCTGGGCAAAGACATAATCTTTGCAGTTTTGCCTCAATACACCACCACAGTGGATTTTATATCAAACAATCAATGTGTGATTGAAGTGCAGACTTTCAGCTTAAATTCAAGGGGTTTTGCAAAAAATTTGCATTGACTGTTTAAAAATCACAGCCATTTCTATACATAGTCCCACATTTTCAGAAGCTCAAAATCAATTGGACAGTTGACTGACAAGCTGCTTCGTGGCCAGCTCAGGTCTGTTCTCTTGCTATTTCATCAGAAATAAAGCAGCTGTAATAACTGAAGTTGATTTAAAATGTTGAATTAGTTGATTTCCACTGTAATTTTAAACATGAAGGCACTCTGAGCCCAGAGAAGAGCGGTGACAAGGAGGTGTTGGAGTGGAAATGTTGTGAACATGTACTTTAAGAAGAGGGAGGAACGTAGGGGAAGAATAAGAGTGGAGGAAGGGGCACACAGGTGGACCACATCTCATGCAGAAGAATCTGAAAGAAATAGGAGACTTTGAAGCAGTAGCAGGGGAGAATGTAGCTCAGCAGCCTCAGGTGGTGTGTAGGTTGACTTTGGATATCAAGAAGGAGAAGCAAGCGAAGGCAGGGGCAAGGATTTAATGGTGGAAGTTGAAGAATTCAGGAAGGAGTTGAGAGACTCTGGGTGGCAGGGAAGAATGACCAGATTACTGGTAGTTACTGTAGTGTTGAAGGACTGTCCAAGAAGGTGTTTAGGGTATCCTCTAAACAGAGAAAAGAAGACAAGGTGGTTGGTGAGGAAGTACAGGAAATGCCGCAAAGGAAGAAGAGGAAGAAAAAGTGTGATAGTCAGGGAGATGAAGAAAGTAGACAAGAATACTGGGAAGCAAATAGAGATTGAGCTGGAAAGGAAGTGCAGCAGGTTAGGGTGATTAAGGACTGAAACTGAAACGTGCAAACAACTGAAGAGAGTGTGCTGGGCAGATGGAATCAGTACTTTGAGGACCTGATGAATGTAAAAAGTGAGAGACAGGAGGATGGATGAGGACAGTTAGTGAATCAGGCAGCCTGAAAGAAATGTAGATATTTATCTTTTTTGTAGGAACGTTTTACGACCAATATCTACGTTTTAAAATGAAATAAAGCGACCTCTAGCGATAACGTGTTTGGTTTTCTCCGGCAAATCCTGAAAAAATACATGAATATGGATTTCCTCAGATATCCAAAAAGTCTAGATTTAAGTACTAAATGGCATTGGAAAAACAATAAATAAATAAACTATTATTTATTTTCTTATATAATGCTTTACTGAAGCGCTCAAAGCGCTTTATGCATTAGCCCTTGTTCATAAAAGCACTTCAGCTTTTGGCCCTCAGATACTCCAACCAGACAATGTTTTCAGTCTTCTTAGTCTTGTCCACCCTAAGTGGGAAAATCAAAAACCTGTTTTATTTGTTATTGTCTATCGTTCACCTGGTCCTTACTCAGAATTTCTGTCTTATTTCTCAGACTTTTTATCTGATTTAGTGCTCAATGCAGATAAAATAATTATAGTGGGTGATTTTAACATCCAATGCTGAAAATGTAAAGCCCACCCACCACTTTAATCATACTCTGGATCTTGTCCTGACACTTGGCATAGAAACTGAAGATTTAAAGCTCAAAGCCCCCTCCTGTCTGATAATTTCTTATTAACATTCACATTTACTTTAATGGATTACACAGGAGTGGGAATAAGTTTTATTACAGTACAAGTCTTTCTGAAAGTGCTGTAGGTTTAAGGATATAATTCCTTCATGCTCTTTAGTGCCATGTGCCAACTATAATCTGAGCTATAATTTTTTGGGCAAAGACACAATTTTGGCCCAGTGACATACCTGTGGAGGTACGGAGATGTCTAGGAGAGAGGGCAGAGCAAGAATCATGTGCAAAAATGTAGTAACTAGAGGGGGATAAAGCTTACGAGCCATACCAAGAACATATGGGAAAGAGTTGCTGAAGCTAGACTGTGAATAGAGGTGATGATCAGTGAGCAGCAGTATCATGTCGAGAAAGAGCACTAAAGATGTAATGTTTTCATGAGAGTGTTGATAGCGTAGAGAGTATAGAGAAGGTCAGAATGTGCTGCACTGTGTCTTTGTGGATCAAGAGAATGCATATGATAGAGAGCCAAGAGAGGAACTGCGGTACTGCATGAGGAAGTCATGAGTGGCAGAGAAGTGTGTGAGGGTATGACATGTATGAGGACCATCACCAGTGGTGAGGTGCGCATTGGAAGTGACAGATGGGTTTAACATGGGGAGGGGATTACATCAGGGATTGGCTCTGAGACTCTTCTTGTTTGCGATGTTGATGGACCGGTTGACTGATGAGGTAGGGCAGTAGTTTGCGTAGACTATGATGTGTGCAGATGACACTGGGATCTGTAGTGAGAGCAGGGAGCAGGTGGAAGTGAGCCTGGAGGGGTGGAGGTGTGCTCTGGAGAGAATATGAATGAAAGTCAATACAAGCAAGATAGAATACGTGTGTGAGTAAGAGGGAGACAGGTGGAAAGGTGAACTTGCAAGTAGCAGAGATAGTGAATGCAGATAAATACCTGGGGTCAACCATCCAAAGCAATGGGCAGCACACAAGAGAGGTGGAGAAGAGAGTGCAGGCATGCTGGAGTGGGCAGAGATGAGTATCAGGGGTGATTAGTGACAGAAAGATGGCAGCAGGAGTGAAAGGGAAGGCTTACAAGATGGTAGTGAGACCTGCTGTGATGTACCATGATAGATAGTGAGAGTGGCACTGACAAAAAGATGGGATGCCAAGCTGGAGGTGACAGAGTTGAAGATGTTAAGATCTTCACTGGGAGATACTAGAATGGACACAATTAGAAAGGAGTACATCAGAGGGACAGGACGGGTTGAGCAGCTTGGAAACCAAGTTAAAGAGGCAAGGCTGAGATGTTTGGACGAGGAGTGATGGTGGGTATATTGGACAAAGGAGCTGCCAGGCAGGAGGAAAAGAGGAGGACCACAGAGCAGGTTGATGGATGTCGTAGCAGAGGGTTAGTGTGACAGAAGAGGTTGCTGGGGACAGGGTAAGATTCAGTTGACTTTGAGCCTCTGAAAAGACTATGTATTAAAAAAGTTTGTAATTCCAGTTAATGCAAAGTTTTTGTAAATGCCATTGAATTAAAGCTGAAAGTCTACGCTTCAGTCACATCTTAAATTTTTGCGTTACTATGCACTGTAGTGATGTAGTGCAGCTGGACAGCTATTGGACAGACTTGTCAAAACAGGGAGCATTTTTTTTTTCGAGAATTGTTATTTCCCTCCTGCAAGGTTACAATGATGTATAGAAGGGATTTTTTTAAAAAAGTTGGTCACAGGAACATGTAAAGCTGACTTTAGTCATAATAAGCAACTGGAAAACAGAGGCTACTGTATTAAAAAGTGTGTATTTCCTTTGCATGCTTTTAATTTTTAACTTGGTTTAATCCATAGAGCAAATAAATTAAACATTAGAAGACTCTCAGTCTGGAGTTAAAGCTCATAAAGGTATGAATGTTTTGAGCATCCGGGCATGTGCAGTGGAAGCAGCACTTCAAAACAGAACACAGAACAGTGATCTTTAAAATAGATTTTATTTATCATCTTGTAATTCAACAGCTTACGATATACAGCTGACAGGACTAAGACATTTCAATGAATTTTGGCCCTAGAGGTTGAAGAACACGAAGAACAGACGTGGTTAGATACAAAGACAGATATGATAGAAGGTACCAGAAGAACTGTGCTCTCTTATATTTTTTTCCACTTGTGCTTTCCCCCTCCACTCCACCCAGGAAGCAATTCACATTGGCATCAACAAAGCAACGTCCTTCAGCGAGACCACTGAAAAGACTTTTTTTTTTTTGTTTAATAGAAGTTTGAATTATTATTGTAATTATATATTTATACATTGTGTTGCTTATAAAAACACTGATTTCTTTAAAGTGCGGTGACATGAGATTATGCTTTCATGACCAGTAGTAAGCAATAGAAGAGGTAACGTTTTGTCATTTATAGAGAAAGAAATGTAAAAATCAGTTTTTTTTTCACTACAGCTTAGCAGCTGACCTGTGAATAGGAGTACAAACCTTTGCCTAGCTTTTGTTCTTCTACATCAGTGACTTTCTGCACAGCCACCACAGTGGAAAGTGATGGTAAGCAATCAGTATTTCATCTTTCTGTTCATGCAATTCTAAAATAATCATAGTTGCATTTTGTGGAGAAACAATCAAAATCAAATAACAGCTGGAACCATTTCTGATACACACCCCACACAATTTGCCCAAATTTCCACATAAAACAACATTGTACACAAGAATGAAAATGTGAATTCCTGATGCTGATTCCATCCTGGTTGCTGACTAATTTTGGTGTTTTGATTTTGCTCCTTTTTTTTTTCTTTTCAAGGACTACACAGAAGAAAAAGGCAAACTATTCAAGTTGAGGGCCACAGGATATTAAAAGTAAACAGTGATGTATGACCGTTGGCACTGCACTGTGTGAAATAGATTAAAGTAATGTAATACTGTTAAACACGCACGCACACGCACACATATGGACAGACACGCAAAGCATTGTCATGTAGTGGCTGCCACTGTCTTACTAACCAATCTTTTTTTGTTCAAGTTTCAATCCAAAGTTTTTTGTTTGGCAATGCTTTTAATATCAGCTGACTCAATCTCAATTCTCTGTGGATACAGTGTCAAAAACAAACAAAAGGTTGTGTCACTGAACATGGATAAACAATGGTTACAATCTGAGGATAAAATATGTACGTTTCCTTCTTTTAGTACAAAAGATAGACTGTATATGATTAGGAGAGCAGGACGAGATTAGAGGTACATGGACATCAATACTGACACTATGCCTGCTCTACATGCAGGCTCAGCAGTAAGAGCTAATCCACTACACACAGATACACGGTACACTCGACATCATCTACATTACACTACAAGAAAAATAACAAATCAAGGAAAACAAACAAAA
>VUQK01012333.1:11809-26474 GCA_015106715.1 Bujurquina vittata
ATAAAACAAAACCAAAAACAAACAAAAAAAAGAAACACACAACATCAAAAAAAAAAAAAAAAAAAAAAAAAAAAAAAACAAGAAAAACAAACAAAAAAAAAAACCCATAGAAAACAAACAAAAACTGTCAATACCCTCCCCCTCACCCAAAAACAAAAAAAAACACAACCCGTCCCGGAAATAAAAGCAAATCAAAACACACGCACAGTCTGATTATATAAGTTTTTCTTTACATTACTGTACAATGTGAGCAGGAGATGCGGGGCTAGCAGAGATGGCCAGGGTTGGGATATATAGAGAGAGATAGCACTGTAGCAGGCTGGCTAAGATTCACTTGTAACAACATGAACAAACGAGGCAGGCGACCACACACAGGACACGGTCTGAGCTACAAGCTGTCCCAACACACACAAGTTCATTATCACCTTTTTCAACTTTATTTAGAAAGCAGACTTCCTCTCGTATCAGGAGATGCAACGTGGTAGGTTAGGTTCGGTTAGCACATGGTGATAATGTCCTGTTTCATAGAGCACCTGGCTTTGGAGTAATTTAATTAAAAACAAACACTGTTACAAAACAAAGAACATCAGAACCAGAGGGTCCAAACAGTCGGATCACTACCAACTAAAGCTACAGTTGTAACGCAACAGCTGCAACACATTTGTGTCATCTTTCCTGTGCAAAAGCCCCTTAAAAACATCAGTACAAACATGTGCTTGTCTCAGACTGCTCACTGTGCTCTCTCAGTGTTATAGTGTTGTATAGTGTTATAGTCTGTGTCAGTGAGAAAGAGATTTAACATTTTCAGCCATCTCAGCCTTGTGTTTCTACCCCGAGTGTCAGCATTGCTCCATCTTGTGGATTACTGGAGCAACTGCACTGTCATATTAAAAACCACTATCTGGCTTAAAAGATACAACTGCGAGCACCTGACAAGCATTTTTATGGCCCCAGATGGACGTAATGATGGCTCAGTTCCATTTAGTGCCCAAGTAAGCCGTGAAAGTGATCCGGCATTGTTAAAAGAAGGCCCATCATTACTACACCTGTGCTTTTCCTAGACTCACAAGTCCAACGGTCAATGAAGACAATGAATATGTGCGAGTTTAGTCTGACGTTGTGCTTAAATACACCTGGAAAAAGACATGTACCGAATCGTTTACCATTTCTGAGTGTGTGTGCTTATTTGAAGTTCCTACTGAAAGTTAGATAAGAAGAAAAACACCACTCTCATATCTGTCTGCTAAATATGACATCACAGCCAGAGCCCGCGTTAGCTAAAGCTTCCAGTGTTACTTTAGGTAACTGTGACTGTGTCGACAAATTCACATCCCTGCCCTTCAAATGCTCACTAATTACAAATTATATAAATGTGTTAATTTTTTTGCTTTTTAAAAAAATAATAACTGAAATAATTTGTGAGTTAATGGCTGTTATATTCAGACACAAGTCAAGACATACTGTAGGGCCAGGCCAGCTGTAGTCCTGTTTCCAGTTGCTGTGCTAAAGTAAGCCAACTGTGGCTGCGAGCTTGACATCAATATTCTCATCTAACTCTCAGCAGTAAAGTAAATATGGTTTCTACAAATAAATATGGGACATACACATTTTTGCTTAGCATGTTAATATGTTCACTGCTTACAGATCACAAACCCTCCACTTATCCAACCGATAAATTGACAAACTGATGCAATACCTAAAGGTTCTCTGCCTTTTAAACTAAAAGCACCTCACAATGTCTGAGCAGACGGCAATCAAAGATGAGTAGATAGTAAGAATAAACTCCTGCCCCTATTCTTCCTTTACACCACCATAAATCTCTGACACCACGCTTCTATAACATTCTGCTGGAGGCTTTCCAGTCTCTGAGGAAGCCCAGCCCTGCATGCTAAAGAAACCACTGCCTACTGTAGGTCACCCTCCAACATAAATGGTAAATGGTACAAGGACTAGTTCTTATATAGCACTTTTCTGCTCTTAACTGAGCACTCAAAGCACTTATACAACAAGTCAAGTCACAGATGAGGAATGGTAAACATGGTTAAGTATGAGTATAGTATATGATATAGTTAGTGTCACTTTTTTGTACAACATAAAACATACGCAGTCATTACAATTTACTAAGTTTACAAGAATGCGATAAAAAGGAGATGTAAAACTACATCAGTGAAGTTTTTCTTCTGGAAAGAAGCAGCATCTCTCTGCTTTCTGTCACTCCACCAGTTACAGCACAGCTTGGCTCAGAGCTTTAAAACAAATGTCTGTAAATACATTAAAGGTTCCACTGACTGCAAGTGACTGAGAGCGTATCAGTCTCTGAGTAACATATGTTACCAAAAACATGTGCAAGATTCAGGTAACTTAGGGAATGTTTTTGGTAACATGCCTGAATGGGGCAGATTGCTACGACCCATAGGAGACACAGACTACGGCACACTTTTAATACTTTCTAGCATGGATTCTCCTTCATTGATCACATCTCACGATGAGGTTCACTCAAACAGAATGCCTGGAAGACTTAATAGGAGATGGCACTTCTATAAATACGGAGTTGCATCCACCTGGTTTGCGTGTATGTGTAGGTGTTTTTGGACAGCGAGGAAAGTTCGGTGGCGTCAGTCCCTAAAATCTAAACAAGCCAGCTCGGTAGAGACAAGGTTTCTACAGGCGAGGGACCACAACGTTCACCTTCACTTGGACCCTGAGAAATGGGCACTGGGACCTCTTCTGTCAAAAACAGAATATGATTTTTTTTTATTTGTGTGTGTGTGTGTGTGTGTGAATTCAGAGTTACAGTTCAGTTCACTGATTTTTCTCTGCTTATAGTTTAAGCAGCTTTAGTAGGAGGAATAAAAGTTACCAGTGGAGGAAATTTCCAAAGAAAATAAGCCCTAAGTGTCAGTCGTAATCTTGGGTGTTTGTTAAATATTTGTGCTCTTTAGATATTTTTTTCTTTATAAGAAGAAGCAGCATAAAAAAAACAACAGGCTTAGTCTTAAGCTGAGATCAACTAAAGTTGAGGTCACTGTGTGCTGTAAAATATACAGAGTGTATGAGTGTGAATGAGTGTATTCGCCTCTTTTTCTGGCTAAACATCAGAGCCTTTTACCATCTTTATCAGACTGTAAATGGCCCGTGCAGGCACATTTGACCCTTCTCCTCTCCAGTCTCCAGCTGCCGCCACAAAGTCACCCATCCCAAACAGAACAGTGTGTGTCTCTATGCTGCTGCATGCACAAAAACAAACCCATGCAGCTTCACAATCTACTGTACCTCTAATGGCATATGAAGATGACATATACAAGTTTTACAAAAAAATGAAAGGAAAAAAAACCCAAACATTATTAAATTATGTGGAACAAATTAACAACTCGCTCACACATGCACACACTGACACACACACAAATCTTTTGGATGATGAGCCAATTTTTTTTTCTTCCTTTCATTTTGTTTTTCTTCATTTATCTAGAGACAACACACAGATAGAAGAGGTTAGGATTGATATAATAAGCCCTTACAATATGTAAAGGTCTCCAGTGAATGGGATCTCCCCCACAGAGGACTGTGGGAAAGTGGGGTGAGGATGGAGGAGAAGAAAGGATAAGGGAAGGGTGCGAGGCTTGTCGCCCGCTGATGCTGACAGAGCGTGTCGTCTATGCGCTGGGGTTGGGGTTGTTGTGTGTGTTGGTGGAGCCGTTGCTTCCCTGGATGGTGAGGCTAATCTCATCCTTCCTCTCCTTCTCCTTCTCCTTTTCCTCCTCCTTTTGTTCTTCCTTCAGCTCCTCCTTCTCCTTTAAGGGACGTGCCTCCACAGTGTCTTCGGAGGCCATAGGGGCGTAGCGGCCTGTCCGGTGCTCCTTCAGGGCAGGGCCCCACTTTGGATGTGCTCGGCATGCTGCCTTCAACCTCTGACACAGAAAGAGAGACACATCTTTTAGAGCAGAAACATTGAGACTTATGAAGTCAAATTATGTATTCATTAAGTGACATTTTAGCTGCTTTCTTTTCTTCAGCAGCTCCCACACATAACTGCTCGCTTTGAACTTTACGTCCACTTGAATTTCATTTCCATGCTTTTTAGTTAATCTGATAATATAGCAGCTGCCATTGCCTATTCTCGTCTCTTAAACAAGATTTATGGCCTGTCCAATTGTCTGAAATTGCAGAGATTCCAACAGCAGGGCAGCTTTGTGCTGACAGACATTGTACTTTCTAGCTTTTTCTCATTTGTTATCAACAAATCTGCAGCACTTGTGCTCTGCGGAATCAAAGTGGTTTAAATGCATGAAAATGTGCATTGTTATACTCTGGATTGAGATTGGGGTTTTGTTGTTATTAATTCAATTTTATTTATTTAGGTTAAAACAATCGTCATGTCAAGGCCCTTTACAACATAAAAAGCCTACGATACTAGAGAGTGCAAACACCAATAGACCAACAATTCCCTGTTGAGAAAACACTTAAAAAAAGTGGGGTGGAAGAACTTCCTTTTGACAGGAAGTGAACCCGTCTTACAGAGAGAGAAGCTAGCCATCTATTACAATTCATTGTGGGGTGAGGGGAAAGTGTGGCGAGAAGAGGTCAGCATAATGAGAGTTGCTTAGTTGGTTTTACTTTCTGTTGTTGTCTTGTTCCGGTTCTGATTCCCTGAGTGTTTCCACAAGATTCACATTAGCGCCTCAGAGGTATCTATAATCTTGTTGTCTGTTTACCCTTCTCCTGTGTCATCTTGTGTCTCAGCATTATTTCCTGTGCTTTTGGTCTGTTTGTCTCATCTGTTTTATTCCCAGACCAGCAGCGGCCTTTTATTTGTTACCTTCACCTCTCACAGGTTTATTAAACTTTTGTTCATTTTTGCCTGCCTGTCTGCTGCTTTGTCTGCATCTAGGCCCCACAATAACCCCCCAAAATCATCACAGATATGGTGTCCTCCACTATTTTCCCACTCTCTCTGATGACCAGCTTCTCACTTCCATTGTAGGTGTCGGTGATAAGGACCATAAGCATTTCAACTGGCGGTTCAAGTGCCCTTAGCATCAGCTGACACCAGCAACAAATTTTCATTCTTCAAACTAATTTGCAGAAATGCTGAGACACTCGAACCAATATTTAGACATTGTCTATGGTTTAAACTGACAGTTCAACTGCTTTTAGAGCTCCCGTAATGCAAACTAGCAGTTGAATTATGGAAAGAGCTTCAACATGAAAGATGTTTTTAAAAGCCTTCGGCAAACATGCTTCAGCTGATATGCACTTGAGAGCTTTTCAGTTACGCAGATGATGTTAAAACTTTAAGTGCTTTAACTTCAAGTGCAGCTCTTGCATGCAAAAACGTTTTAACATGCTGACCTTTCTGAAAATTTATTTAACTGGTCCTCAGTGGGAAGTTTAGTCTTTTTTTAGTTAACTATAGTGCTGTTTATGTGGCTGATACTATTGTTATGGCAGAATCTGCTGAAGGCTTACAGTTGGCTCTTAATTGTGTTTTCAAACACTGTAAGGACCAGAAACTCACTGTTAATACATCTAAAAACCAAAATTATTGCATTTTCGAGAGGTAAAATTCTTCCCATTTTCTGGTCCTGATAAGATTGAAGCTTGTAGTGATTACATATACTTATGGACCACCTTCGATTATAATGGTAACTTTACTAATGCAATTGACAAACAAATAATCAAGCCAGACGTGCACTGTTTAGACTAAAAATCAAGGCACTTAAATCCAGTGTGAACTTTTTAACAGAATGATCTTGCTGCATGGATCTGAAATATTGGGTTTTAGTAAATTAGATCAAATTATTATGTTTCAGGAGAAATTTTTCAAATTTTTCAATGATACATTTCTTATTATTCTTATTAATAGTAATGAAAAAAAAAGCTTTCCAATTCTATGTTTAGATTACTTAAAGATATGTAGGATGAATATGTTTTTAAATCAAGATGGGTGATAAAGAGAACTTTAGGGGGTTCTGTACCTCTCTAAAAGTGGCTCCCGGGGACTTTGAGATCTTGTAGAGGGCGTAGATGGGTATGCAGACCACTGAGGACAAAGCCATGGCAAAACCAATAGCCAAGGACCAGCCGGGATACACGTAGTCATTGTAAGTAATGGGCTTGTACTGGATCACTGTGAAGATCAGGATGAACTGCACAGACAGAGGGACAATAGAAAGAGCCTGGATGTGTGCAAAATGCATGTATAAAAAAAATCTAAAAGATAAACTTGTCATAAGTGGGTAAAATACAAAACAATATAAAGAGGAAATTGAGCCATTGCAGGTAAAATCGCCATTGACTGCATCATTTAAAAGTTGCAGATAATTAAACCCTGTCTGCAGCCGAGGGTAGTGAGTTTAGCCACAGTGGTAACAGTTGCCCTGGAGGGCAGGGCAGCACTCTGTGTAAAGAAATGAAAGGAAGACAAAAATGCCTGAAATCTGACCAGTAATCCACAACAATGAATTTCTTGGTTGGCCCCAGCAGCTTAGTGAACTAATACGCCTGCTTGGGAAATAGCATTGATATCAGCTGCATGTGTCCATTTCCCAGTCAGAAAGCTTTGCTTTTGGAGGTTTAAACTGGAAACAAAGCCAAAAAGATTAGCACTGATGGCAGCTCAAATGTAGGTCGTGTCCATAACAATGCGTCAGCAACACAGGAAAGTTGAGAACCTTCCACTCAACATACGGCAGACTATGCAGAATTTTGACATGACATTCTCTCACTATGACTGGTCTCAGATCAGTGTGCTTGTGTGCTTTCACTTACAGAGATAATGACAGGCGAGATGAATCTCCAGCAGACTTTGAAGAAGAGAGGAGGAGGGAAGCCCAGCATCATCTCTACATCTTTGAAGTAGTTCCTGTGACCTGCAAAGGAACAAAGACTTACAGCCCCAAAATCCAAGATATAGTGAAGACAATTCTGTTTCATAATTTGCACTCGAAATTGAATGCACTGAATCCAAACTTTCAGATTATAAATAACAGCTAATTAACAAATTGAGCGAAAAGCTGAATCTGTCTTTAAGCAACGTTTGGAGCTGAAAAATGAAGCCAACGTGGAAGCGGAAAAACTCGAGGCTGACCCCAAAAGTGAGTCAAACCCCATAAGACTCCCATGTTAAAATGTCCAACTTTACCGCGTTAAAAAGCATATGTGGAGCCTGGAACAACATACAGTTTTGGCTTGTATGGGTAGTTTTCTTCCTCATAGCAACTCTCAGTGGGTTGAATGTTTGAACTCCTCCACTGAGTGATCTATCCACGTTGATTGATAGGTGTCCAGACACGTGCAGCTGGAGCTGATCAGTGTCTGCTAGGACTCACCTCTGCTACTGTGAATCAATAAACTGGACCTGTTCACTGTGTGTGCTGTTGGTTACTTTAGGATATTTTATTGGATTGTCTGAATAATATTATGACTTTCTGTGTGGTGCAGACTATCAAGAAGTTTCTGCTTCAGTTTTGGTGAAATTCTAGTATTTATTAGTCTGTTACCTTAGCACTATTTAGCTGATACTATGCGTCCGTGTAATGCACTCGTGTAATTAATGAATGCAGCTTGCTCACCATACTAGCTAGTACCCTTTCATCTATACAAAGGTAGCTTCGCACTATGGAGTCCAAAACCACTGGGTGACATCACGGTGGCCATGTCCATCTTTTATACTGTCTGTGGTGTCTTCATGGTGTCCCATTGGGGTGGAAGCCAGGCAACTGTGGAAGGAGTTCTTCAAGGAGTTTTTTTCAAAGCCTTTTGGTGTATTTAAGCTCATAATCCATGTTGCAGTGTCAATCATTCGACACACGGAGTACAAAGGCATCTCTAAAGATCTCTAAAGGATGGAGTGACCAGTGTGGACCCGAATCAGTGCAGGTGTCCAACTCCTGAGTAGGCAAAACACTGCAAGACCTCCCTACCACTGTGTTTCACTGTGGGTTTGATCCACTGTGGTACCATTCTCTCTCCTGTTCATCTTCTGAAGGACACCCCTATGTTCCTGCTGCTCATCTGCAACTTGGATTCATGAGCAAATGAGACTTTTTCTCATCATCTACTGTCCATTGCTAGTATGTCTTAGCCCACCTTGTGCACTTGGCCTTGTTTTGTCCTTGGGAAATGAGTCCACTGCTCATTCTAGTAGTGCACCTTCTTTTGACTGTATTTTTGCTGACTGGGGCCTGGACACAGTTGTCGCTGGCTTGGAGGCATAAAAACACTTACACTTAAAACTGCCTTTTAATGTTCATTCATTAATTGCACCCTTCATTTTAATGGACACAGTCTAAGAAGGCACTGCTGTTTTATCTGAGGCTAGAGCTTTTGTGTATTTGTCTATCTGCAGTTCATATATGCTTGTCTGTTTTAGTTTGCTCCTTTAACACGGATACATATTTGTAAAACTTATGTGTGACAGTGAGAAAATGCACCATGTTCAATCCTTTTCCATCCTTACCATAAATATACATGATGCAGATGCACATGATGCACGAGATGATGACTAAAGAGAAACTAGCAGCATAGTTGTCCATCAGTAAAAGCCAATAGATTCCTGCCTGCACACACACACACACACACACACACACACACACAAAAGGAAATGAGTCAAAAACTTCGACCCCACACGAGGTAGGGTGCGTTTAAAGACGTGATCTTGTTAGCGGTTTACCCGTGTTGTTAGCGGCACACCCAGTAGGAAACCAGCTATGGCCACTGACAGCGTGACTACGGTCTTGTTCCTGATGATCCAGTCTGTACCGATTTCATCAACGATGGCCGTCACTAAGGTCTCCAGCAGACAGAACTACACGAACAGAAAGGAAAGATTTGAGAGGAAATGAATTGTTGATCAAATTTCTAATTACATGTCTGTTTAGAACAAACAATATTTTCTGGCGCTTTTCCACAGCGTGTCTTTTGTCCTGTCCCCGTCCCCTCACCCACAACTGGCCACAGAGCATGGCTGCTGGAGGTTTCTTCCTGTTAAAAGGGAGTTTTTCCTTTCTACTGCTGCCAAGTGCTTGCTGATAGAGGGTCGTCTGATTGTTGGGGTTTTCTCTTTATTATTGTAGGGTCTTTATCTTGCTACAGTATATAAAGCACCTTGAGGTGACCGCTGTTATGATTTGGTCCTATAAATAAAAATTAATTCAATTCAAATCAAATTTAAACACAATGCTGTTATTTATTGGACATAATGTTAACTATCTTATTTTAGCATAAACATTATTTTGTGGCTAGGGGTCCACCATTACTGCTAAAATATAGCGTATCCCTTCAAAAATTACATCAATGTTAGATCTACAGATATTATCTACGCTCTCCCTGAGCCTGGGATAAAAAACATGCGGCTTACAGGCTGACTTACTGCTGACCGTAAATGACTTGTAAGCCTTTTCATATTACAGATCAGCAGATCCAGATCAGATTTAATCCTGAGTTTCTGAGGCAAAATAAAATTCCAGTCAATTCTCATTCCAGTGAGTTCATTTGGTCTGTTTATAGCATCAACATGGAGGTCTGGCCAACATGCCACATAAAAGGATTAAAGATAGAATTTGTACATTGTTTTGTTGTTTAAAGTTAAAGTGCAGTCTGAGAGACTGCTGCAGCTGAAAACATGAAAAAACACAATCTATACCAACAACTGTAGCTTTATAACATCTGTCTCCATACACATCGACTGGAATGTTTATTTTTATTGTATTAAAAGGGGCAATGTATATTAATTAACCTTAACCTTGCTGGTTAATTAGCACTTATGTCCATCCTGTAAATATACCAGATTTAGCTGTACAGCATAATTTCTGTCTGCAGTCTGGCAGGTTGATGGGAATTATAGACAATAACACAATCAAACACGACTCACATTGCCAGAAACTTCACATCTGACAACACTTGATTCAAGATGAATTAATTAAGAAATTAATTATATGATTTTAAGCAATTCATAATGAAACCAATGTTTCTGTTTAAAACAGCAGGTTCTTGTTCTCACCTGAGTCCCCAGTCCCAGCAGGATAAGCATGAAGAAGAAAAGCAGCGACCACAGTGGGGAGATTGGAAGCAGAGTGAGGGCTTCTGGGTAGGCCACAAAGGCCAGTCCTGGGCCGTGGTCAGCCACCTCTGACACAGGGACATTGAGGTGGTGTGCCATGAACCCCAGGATGGAGAAAATGACAAAGCCAGCGTAAACACTGGTGGCACAGTTGGTTATACTGATGATGATGCTGTCTCTGTATGTTGAAAAAGGAAGAAAAAAAGATTTTGCACATTTGTTAAATGCAATATCAAATCAGTGCTGCATTGTTGGCAATTACACTGTGAATTTGTCTTTGCCATTCATGACACATTTTGAATGGTAAATAGAAAACAAAACAGAAAAATCAATGAAACTAAGCATAGCGTTAGTTTACACAAGCAACAAAGTCAAGCTCATTCAGTCCTGACAGATCAGCTGATCTCAGTGCTACTCAGCCTGCTGAAACGTCAACATAGTGAATTAATGTCGAAAGTGGGTTTATTACTCTTAATAGGCAGGATGAGTCAAGATAGTTGGTTTTGTAAGGCCCATTTAATCTGCTTATACTAATACCCTAGTCCTGTTTTTCTTGTCTTTTTTTGACAGCTGACTGTTGCCCCAAAAACACAGTTTCATCTTCGCTGACACAGACTCGGACTTCAGATCTAACAAGTGAATATTGTGTTTCCACACTTGTGTCTTTTCTTAGATTTTCTGTTAGAGTTACTGCAGGGGATCCTTCCATCACTTTGATGTCAGGCCCTTTCCCACACATACGGAGTCTGTTCTGCCCCACACTCTGCACTTCTACATGTACACCAACTGGTGGTGTTACAGGAGTGCAAAAAGCATCTCCACAGGGATGGAGCTGATTAAGCTGCCATGCAGCTGTGTGCGTAGATAGCACAACTAAAAGCTTCTGGCAGAGGGACACATTATATCATCAGCCTCACTCCATCAGCATGCGTGGACAAGCTCAGGAGAGTAAATAACATCTTTTTCCCTCCTTATCTCCCCTTTTGCCCTTTTCCCTGCATCGTAACCTTCTCTTTGGCTCCTTGAACGCTCCCTTGGTGCTCAAGCACATGGCAACCAGCCCCTTAACACAAGTCCAAAAGAGCCTTATCTCTGTCTCCACTTCTGTCCGACCTTATCTCACATTCTCTTTTTATGTCTAAACACTGGAAGTTGGCTCCTGAGCATTTTACCCTGCTGCTCACACTTTTTCCACAACTCTCACTCTGACTCATTAGGTGATCTGACTGCAAAAATTACATGAGTCACACACCAAAGGGCTTTACCCACAATTAGGCAACCAAACCTGCTTGAAATCACACAGAATATCTGAGGAATATTTGAGTTTCCCCTTCTTGTGAAAGTCTGAGCTTATAAATGTTAGAAATCCATGACACAGCAGGGAGAACAATCACAAATAATAGAAGCAGAGAGAAAAACCTCTTAAGTAATATATCTTTTATTTGAGTATTTTCTCTGCTGGGAAGAATCAGTTCCTGGAGTCCTTATGTTGCAATCAAGCACTTCCTCAGGTAGCAACCCACATCACGGTTGTTGTCTCACTGTTTTATATTGTACACTATTACTGCTTTAATATTGATAGTCTGCTTATGTGATTAATACTGTGCTTGAGGTGATGGTAGTTTGATTTTTACTGCCTTTAGACCAAGCAGTTTTTAACCAGTTTTAACTGCTCACGGTCACCTGGCCCTGTGTGCGTATAATTTATTCTGCATTTACTCATACTCTGAGTACCAACCTGAAACAGTTGTTGTGGAACTTGTTGTATGAAGCCATGGTAATGAGACCCCCCCAGGCACAACCCAGAGAGTAGAAGATCTGTGAGGCAGCATCTCCCCACACCTACACAAACAGCAAACCCATATGCAATCACAAGTAGTACACAGAGGGAAAGAAAAAAAAACATTTCAAAAACGTTTCTATATCCAGCGCATCTATTCATCTACCCGATAATGGAAGTGCATACCTTTGCATCAAGAACCTTCTGCCACTGTGGAGTCAGGTAGTACTTGATGCCATTGATGGCTCCATCCAGGGTGATGCCACGGATGAAGAGGATAGTCAAAACGACATATGGGAATGTGGCTGTGAAGTACACCACCTGAACATGCACAGATAATCACACAAGCTGATAAAAGTCTGCTATACACAAGAGTGTTAAAATGCTGTCAAGCCAGGGTGTATGAGTTGTGTGTGTGTGTGTGTGTGTGTGTGTGTGTGCACAACAGGCTGACCTTTCCAGAGGATTTAACGCCCCTGATGAGACAGAGGAAGACAACAGACCAGGATACAGCCAGGCATCCCAGGATAGGGAGGCGGACCTCTCCAAAGTTCCCAATATCATCAGAGATGTTCAGCACATAGTGTCTGACAGACAGAGAAGGTTTCAGGTGTTTAAATATTTCACATTTACAGGTCTGCTTGTTTTGCAAGAGAAGAAAATGCTCAATGAGAAAAAACTAACAGTCATCAGCACAGACAATATAATACTTTAGGCCACCGAAACACTGTACACTGATCTATTCTCTATTATCAAGGCAATCCATAAGGATGCTCAAGCCACTCAGGGCTGGTCCTTAAACGATTATATATATCATTTGAATAAGATAGTGACAACATTCTAACTTACATTTTCATAGGATGCATTACTGCTTCACTAACTATGAATGTTAAGTGATGTGATTACCACAGGAACTGCTGTGTTGGTGCCAAAACGACAATAAAATTTAAAAAAAGTTGAGAGTGCTATTTTGATGGTAACAAAGGTATTGTAGATGCTGCAAGCACCGGAGATACTGGACAACAACCATAACATGTAGGTGCAGAACAGGTCTGCTCCAGCTGTAGTAATGAGAGTCATGAAATTTCTGTTATAATTTTGCTGGCCATGCAGCAAACTTGAGTTGGGTGAATAATAAGTCAACGTTGAAGTGCCAAAACCTTCAGTTTCTGGAATGGCAAATCAATCACTATAGACTCATTAAAAACATCATTAAAATCATGTTTACAGCCTAGCACAGCCTATGGATAATTTTCCCCTCATAGCAACTGTATGGTCTGTGGTTTTTTCATTGTATAATGAAGGCTTAAAGTCTGGGGTGCAGCCACTTTGATTGATAGGTGTTCTGATGTTCTGACACAAGCAACAACTGCCAACAGCACCTTTTCTAATCACAGAACTGGACTTCTTAAACGTGTGTGTTTTGTTGGTGCATTTAGGAGCAATTTAAGAGAAATCTCTGTGGAAAAAAAGGTACGGTTGTGAGGTATGGCCAGTCAAAGAGGCTTCTGCTTCAGTTTCGGTGAGTGAAATTTTATCAGTCTGTTAAGCCTGTTTAGCAGGTTTTGCGTGTCTGTACATTACACCTATACATTTAATGACTGCAGCTTGCTAATGATGCTTACTGCTGTTGGTGGATAATTGCACTCCTCCCTCATGCCCATGTCTGGTTCCCACAGCAATAGTCTAAATGCTAAAGTTGAGGCTTCCAAATGTAGCGTCCAGAAACCAGTGATTGACCTCATGGTTTATGCACACTCAATGGTACAGATCACCAAATTTCTAGTATTGTGACATCCTTAATAACTGATGTATATACCATATTCTCACTTTTTTTTTTGCATACTATAGCTAGTCTTGATAGCCGAGAATCGGTCCACCAGGGCCTCTGCCCTTGGCCACCGCCCGACTCACACTGCACCCGACCCCTACGACGCCTCCTGCAGGTGGTGGGCCTACAGGAGGGCAGGCCCTTGTAACCTCTTTGGGCTGCGCCCGGCCAAGCACCATGGTCTAATGTCCGGCCACCAGACGCTCTCCCTCGAGCTCCCTCCCTAGGCCTGGCTCCAGGGTGGGGCCCCGGTAACCCTATCCCGGGCAGGGTACACTGTACCCTTGCTCTTATATCCATAGGGGTCTTCTGAACCACTCTTTGTCTGGAACGGTTCGCAGCCGAGTGTGAAGCAGCTGGCATGAGAATCAGCACCTCTAAGTCTGAGGCCATGGTCCTTAGCCAGAAAAAGGTGAACTCAGACGAGTTTTTTCCCCAAGTGGAGGAGTTTAAGTATCTCAGGGCCTTGTTCACAAGTCAAGTCAAATTTATTTCTAAAGTACATTTTTTTTAAAAAAACAACAACAGTTGGCCAAAGTGCTGTACACCAATACAGTAAAACAAAAAAATAACACAATACAATACCAACATTAGTCAAAACAAAAGACATAAAATAGTTAAAATAATATATCAGGACTCAGTAAAAGCCAAGGTGTAAAGTGAGTTTTCAACCGAGTTTTAAAAACGTCAACTCATGTGAAGAGGCAAAGTGTTCCATAACTTTGGGCCAATAACTGCGAAGGCCCGATCTCCTCTGTGTTTCAGTCTTGACCTCAGAACTGAAAGGAGCATTTGGTCAGCAGATCTCAACGATTTTGCAGGGACATGTAGTTGTAAGAGGTCGGAGAGGTAAGGGGGTGCTAAGCCATGTAATGATTTAAAAACAAGTAATAAGATTTTAAAGTTGACTCTAAAACTCATTGGGAGCCAGTGTAAGGAAGCCAGAACGGGAGATATATGGTCCCATTTGCGAGTGCCGGTTAATACACGTGCT
>VUQK01012335.1:0-12453 GCA_015106715.1 Bujurquina vittata
ATTAATTCATGCTGGAAACCCCTCCCCTCACCAACGACACAACGGTAATAGCACTCCCCCCCCCCCCACTCCAAAGGTTCCTTGCAGTTTCCCACAGATTTATTTGCATTATTTATTACAGATTCGCTGTCTGTATCGACGAATCCATGCCCGAAAGATGCCTGAAGTTTGTGAAATGTTCATCCAATCAAAGAATTTGAACCTCGGGACTGAGATCAATACACCAGCGTGCTTTTAGATTGCATTGAATGCAAGTTTTCTCCAGCATTAAAGCTGCTTACACCCGTTTCTCCTGGAATGGCGCTGTCTTCTTTTTTATTCATTTACCCGCTGCACTTATCTCTCCTCCCTACTGCTTTACATCCTCCCTCTCCTGTCTACTGTGACTCCGCTCATACTTCCTCTCCTCCTGCTGCACCTTCGACCCCTAGGGTGTGGTATACCCCCTCCTTCATTCCCTCTTTCTTCAGTGCCTCATATCCCCCCTCTCCTCCTGCTGCACCTTCCACCCCTAGGGTGTGGTATACCCCCTCCTTCATTTCCTCTTTCTTCAGTGCTTCATATTCACTGCTTTTCGTCTGGCTGCCCGATGCTCCTGGATTGAGGGTGTCATATTCTCCCTCCCTCCCAGATGCCTTCTGCAGAGTCTCATACTTGTCGTCTCCTTGCTTTCGTGAGCCGAGTGCCACTTCCTCGTAGAGTTGCCCTAAGAAAAGTGTGATACAGAGCGTGGTATGACTGCAGTGACCCTGAGCTTAGCTCAAAATGAGTAAAAATACACACATAAAAGAGCTACTCACCTGTGGCAGCTCTCTTACGCCTTACCACCAACAGCACCCCCACCAGCACGACCCCCAGTCCCAGCAGCCCCAGCACCAGTCCCACCAACAGCCCCACCTTCACCTCAGTTACCTCCTCTTCATCCTTCCAGTTAACTGCGAGAACAGAACGTATTGATATAACGATCTGATTCCCATTAACACCATTTCACAAAAACTGGAGATAGAGTGAAGAGTGCTCTCACCTGAGGTCCTTAGAACAATTTGGTTACTTCTCTGATTTCGACTTTTGTCCATACACCAGAAAATGGTCTCAGGGACCTTTAAGGTCGAAGTTTGAAAGGTAAAACAGTTATCGCTTTCGTTTTTTAAGAGCAGCAGAATCATATTTGGCGTCCCCCCATTTTTGGATTCCCAGCACCTCCATCCTCCCAGACCTTCGCGGTGTTCAAGCCTCAGGATGACTGCACCTTCGTCCCACATGACGGAACGGCCTGTCTCAATGCTGAGTTTAGCACTGACATCGGGTGCTGCAGGACAAATAAAATAAGTCACCTCATTACATGACTTGTGAATTTTCCTTTAGATGTGTGGGATTCTGAGCTCTAAAATATTTTGGCGGTGTTTTTACCTTTGGCATTGATGCTAAAAGGATTACTCTTTCCCCCGGTGGTCTCACAGTAATAAGGCCCTGAGATTGCTGATTTAATTACAATTCTCCAAGACTGGGCTTTGTCGATTTCTCTGCCATTTTCGTACCATTTCACAGCGTTTTCAGTTGTATTACACGCTAGGTAAACTGAATCGCCAATGAAGAGCTTTTTAATTAGAGGTGTCATATAAACTAAAGAAGAAAAAAGACAGAAAAAGAAGAAATATAATTAAGTATTTGTGTAGCCCTTCTGAATTTTTGCCATTTCTACGAAAAAACCTCAATTATGCCGCTGCATACACTTATTATTACGTTAAACATAGCACAGCATAAACAAGTGACATTGTTGGAAGGAGGTGAATGTTGATTACCTTGTGGCGGCTGACCTCTAACCAGGAGTGGCAACACTGTAACAAAAGTGTTCTTTAATTTGAAGCACTTTTTCCACTAAATGAAATACACGATTCATCTGTGTCTGACATTCAGCAGAAACTGGCAGAAAAATACAAGAATATTTTTTGAAAATAGCATTTCAAAATAGATTTGTGACCATAATTTCTACAGTTAGGAATTCTTATTTTATGCAAAAATGTGTATTTTTTTTAATTCAGCTGTGCTGGAAAATTTGACAAACGTGTTTTTCACACAGTTCATTGTTCGTGCTGAGACCCTGAGTGTTGCATAGATACAAATTCACACTTTAAAATTGTGAACACTTAATGCATTTTTCTCAAACTTGCATCCCGCATGATGCATGAAATATAATTGATAACCTTCACTTTAAATTTGCGTAACAAATTTATTTATATTTCATAAACAAACGGGACTTTTTTAAATTATAGTTTGTCTAATTTAAAATATATATAATACACATTTATCAGTGCATTTGAATGAAACAGCTGAACCTACAAACCGTCTTCAGTTGAGATGTAGACGGGGTCTGTTACAGAAATGTAATGCATGACTTTTAATATTAGCATTTTTAATGGCAGATGACAAATTAATTGGAAGGATAATCCTTTAGTCAACATCAAGAGTCATTCTGCAAACATGGTGACATTACAGTTACGCCAATCTAATTAAAAAAATTAAAATTGATTAAAAAAAGAAAAGAAAAGAAACAAAACCAATAGAGACACAGATGCAAAATATAAAATATAAGAAATAATAAATTTGGCGACAGGTCCTCGCCAGACTGTCGCAGGGCTTACAATAAATGCATATTTATAATAAATGTAAAAATGTTCATCTTAACATAAGATTTTCTCTTTGGTTTGTAAATGCATAAATTGATATCTTTCAGATAATTAAAATAACATAATGTAAACCGCTTCATAGCGCGTCATCACAACATGCAAAGCTTTTTACTTTAAACAATATAACTGCGGAAAAACTGTCAAATATGCTTTCTTTGATCATTTATGCCAATCAAATAAATATAACTTCTGCAGAAGTTTTTTCCTGACATGTAGGAAATTACAGTTGCACAACTAAAAAAAAAACAACTAACAGCTGTGGTCACTTCAAGTTAAAGAAAGGTCCCACACAGTGTTTCAGCCGCTCCCTCTTACCTGCCAGGAGCAGCAGGTGCGTTCCACGCCCCATGGCCAAAGGTGCTACGAGGCAGAGCAACTTCACAAGGACTGAGGCTCAGATCTAGCCAGAGAAGAACTAACTACTTCACTTATTCAGTCATGCTGAGGAAGTTGGAGGAGGGGCGTGCCTAAAAGTGTTGCAAAAGAAACCCTCTTCTTTTTGTGTTTTATGCTGTCACCGTGGATGTGGACAGAGAAAAACAACGCATATGGCATTTTTCTCCATGCATGTAGTAAAGTTGACAAAGTTAGCTTAAAAAGGGACGCTTCTAGCATTCTGAAGGCCTGTGGTGTCATAATGCAGGGGAGGACACGGGATCCTAAACATAATGAATGTGCACGCTTACCCCCAAACACACTGAAGAACGTGGTGAACTTGTGAAGCAACGTATTATAAAAGCAAAAAAGGGTCAGAAACAAATAAGGTCAAAATACCAAAAATATAGATGAAACAAGAAGTTAACTCTGCCACTCAAACATGATTATAGGGAAGCTCTTCATTTCACATGAAAAGCCAAGTCATGAAGCAAGAGCCTTAAGCTCTAAAGCTCTGTGATTAATAATAATAATTTGATAGATGATGCAGGTCGTACTGCGGTGAGGTTGAGCCCCTTCTGTGCACACAGATCAAAACCACTGCTCTCATTTTGAAACTCCTCCCAGAGTAATGGCAATGACATGCAGGCCTCTAAATAAAACCGAGGCTTAGTTTGCTATTAAAATTGACATCTTGCCTTTTCTTTTTTTTAATCCACACAGAATACTGAGCAGCTGCTAATATGACGCCTCATGATGTGTTTAATCTGGTATTAGCTGGTTAACAACACTGAGCTACTGGAGCCGGGACTTCCTGAGGAACAGACCCAAGAATAGTAGTGCGAGCTCGATCGAGCTTCCCTGGAGAGAGAATGAGAAGCTTGGAAACATGAAGCTGACATAGCACAAGAAGACCGTTCTGGTCAACACTTTTCATAGACGTCTGTGTAGGTTCTCAGTCACCCAGGTCATAGTAAGTCTCTGGAGCTTGAAAAAAAGGGGAAACTGGACCTCTTTTTGGTTCTTGAAGACATTTCAAGACATGAGTAGCCGACGTATTCGGCTGCATTACTTCCTGAAGAAGATAACTTCTTGTATTGGTCAACAGCAGAGAGCCTTCTGACCTACTGCTGCACAGTGTGGTTCGCCGGCTGCTCAGGAGAGAACAGGAAGCACCTGCAAAGCGTGGTGAGGGCAGCAGTGAGTGTGACTCTACCCTGGGCTCCAAAGGAAAGCCAGTTGTATTATAACGGACCGCGCCCATGCCGGACATCACCTACCTTGTTAGGCTTGTCAGCCCATTACAATACACAGTGCATGGAGTGTAAGGTTTTGCAACTTCCAAAGACATTGCAGAATGAAAGTTCTTAAAATAATGGAGCCTGGTATTAGTTTCTTTTCCTCCTAAAATTGCGGTTTAAGTGTTCATAGCTGACCTTCTCAGTATTTGGTGTCTGTGCAATGAAACAGTTCTGAGAAATGAAGGGGGAAACTGTTTCTTTCCAGTTCAAACTGTTACAAGCCCTTACAAAGACTGAAAAAGGAAACAGGATGAGATCAGCTTGCACTGCTGTTGGCGTCACAACGTGGCGCAAATCAGAAACAAAAAGAAAAAGTTTAAAATGCAACCGCAGTTTCTCCAAACAGAGAGGACATGCTCAGATGATCTGAAGCTAGAGTTCCCCAACTCAGGCTTGAAAACTGCACGAAAAGGTTAAACTGGAGATCACCTTCAGGCCAGAGAGTTACGTGACAGTTGGCGACTTATTAATGGGCACGTCGCATCAGGACACTGTGGGTTAGGCGTTAGATTACCAATAACCGATTTCTAAAAATGTGACTCTGGTTAAAAAACTTCTGCTTTTCGATGCAGAGTTCAATAAAAGAAGAACTGATAAACCAAGAAGTGGCTTCCTTTTGCCGAAAAACTGAATCATGCATTTTTTTTTTTTTTGTTTCCAGGCATTAAACTATTTGGTTTTGTGTGGTTGGAAATTTTTTTGACTAACTGTATTCAGGATTAGTTATTACTGAATAAGATTGAAAGCCAAATTAGTTTTTTCCCACACATTTAACAACGAATTGCATGAGGTATTTCAGTTGCTTTGAAGAGCCACTAGAGTCCAGCACTGCATCAGTTTTTCTTGAGAGGAACACGTGAACGGGGCCTTGAAGCAGGTTTGAGCTTGTTTGTACTGACTGGCTTTATGGTACTTGTCTAATATATTTTTTTTTAAAAAAGCAGTTAATTTTAAGAGTGAATAACTTCATTTGGGGCTGTGAATATGCAAATCAGTCTATGAGCGCAGCCCGTATAAATAGCCAATCTTAAAATATGACTTTATTCCTTCACTAACGTGAGTGCAAATGTTTTTGAAGGTTCTCAGTGCACTCACACTGAAAATGTACAGTCATCATATTTTTGTTTTTACGCCAGACCAGCAATTTAAAGTGCTTCGCAGCTTCAAATTCGTCGATCAGTATTTTGTCTCTCGTCTTCCCTTTTCTGCTTTTGTTGCCTTCTTGATTCTACGTCACCTTCGGCAAAGAAGCTGATCTCACTGAGGCACACAGGAAAGTAAATAAATAAAAACCCGCCCTGCATGTTCTCACTACTGTGTGCTCCATCTGCCCGTGACCCACTTCTCTCTCCTTGCATTTGGCATGAGAGGGTTAATACGGAAAACAGGAAGAAAGCTAGCTTCTCAGAGATGAGAGAAAAAAAGGACATTGGGTGGCAAAGGCAGTTTTAAGCACCAAGGTGGGATGAAAAGTGTGGTGAATATGCACTTTGGAGTGGCGCGCCATTAAAGGAGAGCACCGACTAGGGCCCTTATCAAGGGTAACAATGCGGGTGTCATGTTGTCCTTAAGAGGCTGGATATGGCAGGATTCATCTCCAGCTCCTCTTAGCAGAGGGTACTGTTGTGCACATTAATGTATTTCAGTCAAGCTTTCCTTTCTCCATCCTTCTCTTTGATGCGCTCTAAAAGCCGCCATAAAACAAGCCTAAGGACAGTCTTTTCACTCAAATACTCCAAAGGCATAAATGCTGTTCACTGAATAACAGTTGTTATATAAACTTACTTGGTACCATCACACATATGCAACATTAGAACACTGAATATATCATTTCCTAATTTATTTTGTCATTTATTTCCACGTGAACACACTAATCTTGCAACTTTTACTGTTGCTTTGTTGCTTTTTAAGGTCACATACGGGGAATATGTAAGCAGAAGCAACTGCAAGCCTGCGCTGCTTTGTTTTGGAGTTTTTACCTTTCTTATACTCGCAGCCTGGCCTCGCGGCAGTCGTCATGCAGCTGCCATGGGAGACGCTGTGCCACGTATGGACACCATCCCAATACCCGGTGGGATTCAGAGAGCGACACAGTCACACCTTGAGCTTGTCACAAACAAGCAGAAACCGTCAGGAGCGGTCTGGCGGGCTTTTTGAGAATTTAAATGCAACGTCACCGTCAGTGGAGCTATGTGACTTTTAATTATCATCTCTGAACATTTGGACCTTGCTGCAACAATGTCTGAAAAACGCTACCCCACCAACCTTTTCTGACACCAGAATTGGGAAGAAATTCAAAATTTCTGTAACTAAGACCAAAGGACACCTGACCTAACTGCTCCTGACTTCTCACTGGGACTGAGCAATTAAAAACATTTGCCATACTCATTGTAAAAAAAACCCTCTCTGTAGTCAGTGCTCCTCCCCTGACTGGATCATTGAATTTTCTTTTTAATTATTTGTTGAAGGATTCGAGGAAATTGAAAGCATTAACAGAGGTAAATAAATACATGATGTTTTCCAAAGTCACCTCAAACTGGTGTTCACCACCCACGTTGTCTCCTTGCAAACAAAAGCACTTAGAACTTAAGAGATGCTGTATATTAGTCAGGGCCGATGGCCATAATTCCTCTCAGCCTTCTTTATGTTTCTTATCTGGTTTGCTCGTGTTCGTGTCTGCACTGGAAGGAAGCTGAGAATGAAAAACACAGGATTTGTGGAAACACCTTTTCGGGCTAGGCAGGTAAAAACCAATGTGTGTCCGATTCATGCACAACACACAGAAAGGTTTGAATGAAAAATTGTTCAGCTGTTTTTTTTTTTGTGTTCAGGTCTTTTCGATTTTCACAGAATGTATTTTCTAATGTCTGATAACTTTTTTATCATTATGTTTTCTTTCCCGGTGGTTTTAATATTGTTGTGTTGATGCAGTTTTTTGTAGAATTGAAGAAGTGTTTTGTGATTAGGATTTTTTTTCCTGCAGGTGTTATAAGTGCTTTTATATGTTGTGATCGTTGTTCGTCCCAAACTACGCTGATGACGGCTTATCGCTGAAGCACGTCTGCCTTTTTACCCTTTAATAAACACAGTGAAGCATTTTTTCAGACAGCGTTGGCGTTTTCTTTCCTTTCAAAAGTCAAAGACTAGTCACGTGAAAAAAAAAAGTGATATCAATAAATAAATGCTGTTATGATTTTTGCAGAATGGAGTTGAGGAAAGGGATGATTTATTGGGTTGGTTTTAACTAGTTATCTGGTTAAAACCGTGATCGTGCGCTATTATTCCCATGAGAACCGTCCTCATGTCTTGCCAGCCTCTAGAGCTGCAGTTGTAATCGGGGTAGTTGCTGACATCGTCTTCAGACACGGTTTGGACACATCGTGAAAGAATTTTGTTATTTCAGGACAGAGTTTCTGTTGCACTTCTAATTTTCTATTAATTTTCTGCTTTGTGATCTTTTACATCAGCGAACAGACTACAGAAAATGCTAACACCTCCACCGTACGGGGACTGAGCCACACAAGTCCCAGCACCAAAGGTCTAAAGAATAAATGGTGTGACAGTTTGTTTGCTTTATGAACAGACACTAAAAGAAGAGTACTTCAAGTTGCCATTCATTGTTGTACTTTAATATGTTTTGATGGGAAGCATGGGTATATCAGGTAAAATATGCCTGGCATTAGTCATGGCGCCACAAATCTGCACATTAGTGATCGAGGGTCAACGCTGCACAAGCATATGGCAGCAACCTACTAAAACATAACTGCTATATTTATCACTGGAAAGTGCCCAAACAGAAACAGAGTTTTGCTATTTTTTTGATGACCTTTCAGCATCAAGGAGACAAAGGGAGCTGTGCAGTGTGGAAACCCATGCCCAGAATATGGGAGGCAGATAAAAGGTGGGAATCAGGTAACGTGAGTGTATCTGATTTATAAATTGGCTGAAATAATAAGAGAGGGACTATGGAGAGATTGAGATGTGGCGGAACCGTGAAAAACTGAAAGAATGAGAGAGAATAATGAAGAAAATTGGGGATAATTGAACAGAAGAGCACTTGGGCATGAAAAAGAGAGCGAGAGAGAACTGACAGATGGTGAAGAGTCAGTACACAGAGAGGAAGGAGAATGGAGGAGAGAGATCAATCTAACAGCTGAAGTAAGACAGAAAGAGAGTATGCAACGCTGGAGAGGGGGTGCATGAATGTGTGTGCTAAAGAGACACAGAGGGAGAGAGAGAGAGGGGACGAGAGAAGCTATACTAGGGCATAGAGTAGGTGAAAGAGTGTGTGTGTGTGTGTGTGTGTGTGTGTGTGAATGAAAAAGAGAACGAGAGGCTGCACAATACAGGAGCTGAGGCTGGCTCATACCGATGCATATTTAAAGACTAGGAGGCATGAAAATGTGATTTTGAAAGAGAAAAAGGCAAATCACTTTTTCTTTTTTTCCCTCATCTATATTTTATTGACTGGATCTTTCACTCACTTCTTTAATCCTGGTTTCATTTTTTCACTCTCTTTGTGGTTCGTGAAGGAGGTCACTACGGATACAAAAAGGAGCAACACAGCCTGAACTACAGACTAAAAGGTATTTAGTTTTTGATGTTCCTTCATCCTTACCAGGCTTGGTTGTCACTGAACAAGAACTGATGTGTGTACGTCGCACAACTAAAGTGACGTAAAGTGGTTGCAACGCAAACGAGCGTTGCGATATCGACGGTGAGAAATCTTGATTGTGTAAACTCTGAACTGAAAAGAGGGAGACGATCTTTAGCAGCGAAGTGAAAGTCACAGCGGTTTGGAAAAAGAAGTAGATGCTGCTGAAATTGTGCTGGTGGTGGTGGTGGGGGGGTGGGGGTGCATGTCCTCTGAGGTCTAATTCACATGTTTTATGTAGGTGGGTAGGAAGAGAAAAGTGGGACAGAAAACAAAAAAACAAAAAGAAATGTTACAGAGCATCTTTAAAAAAAAAGTCTGTAGCAACTGTGCAAATGACTCCAGAACAGCTTTAAGATGAATTAGTGAGCGCGAACTGCTCTAATATTAATGCGCATGAGCTTTGATAGATGAAGTAACAGTATTCAGCCTGTGGAATGGTGGTTGTGTGTTTTCTTTGCTTGCAGTGCATGTACAATTACAACAGCGCACGCTCAGGTGATATTCTAGCCCGGGCAGATGGCCGCCCTCCCCGGTTCCGCTCAAAGGTTAATGCTGAGTTCTCAAATGCTACTATAATGTGACCTTGACCTTGCTTTGAGCGCAATGAGATAACGTGTGTTGTTATTTGACTATAAAAAGAAAATTGAAAATCCGCTGTTCTCAAGGTGGCTTCCTTAGTTCCCCGGAGGTGTGAGACCAAGAGCCAAAGTGGCTGCGAAATACCTTCCTATTAAACACTGTGCTGTGTCCACAGCACCGGCTTGTTGGCGAGCCCCCTTCAGCGTAGCCCTCCGCCTCCTGAAGCATTTTATTTAGTTTTTTAACACCACATTAGGCACCCTTGCTTTAGCAATCGCTTCATTAACAAATAGTCAAATGTTCTTCAGTGAAACAAGAATCAAAAAAGGAAGGGAGAACAGAGAGGGCTGCCCCCACTCACCCCCTTCTCCAAAGCACTCATCCTATGGGACTGCTCTGATCACAAAAAGTACATCTTTACAGATGCAGACTGTTCACAACAATGGAGCAACAGCTTCTTTTAATGTCTCCCACGTTAACTTACTAACAAAAAGCAGTTCCTGCTTGGTTCATTGGAAGGCTAGCTGGCACAGAGACCACAGAGAAGTACTTGAGTACTTGAAAAAAAAGAACACCTGGCCCCCAAATTTTTGAGAACCCCTTAAACTGAATCCACTTTGAATTACAACCATCAACTTTGTGACTAATTGAGAACCTGCATCGTGACCATGGCCATCGCTCGCTGTCAAAGTAAATTGTAACATGACACCAATCCATGGGCAGAGGAAATGGTGGAATGGTTGATAATGTAAGTTAGAAATGGACGTTTTGAGAAATAAAATATTAATACTTGCGCTTATGTAAAAGCAACCTACATGCCTGTATTAATACCGCCCAGACACTTGTGGTGGATGAGTTCAAAAGGAAAAGGTGCTGAAATGGAAAGGTGAGCAGAATCAAACTGCAGCTCATCAACACCCACATTTCACACACTTGTTTAACTGCGACTTGTCAAAATCGTTGCCTGCTCACATTATTTATGGTGTCGGGAGGTGGAAAGGTGGAAACCCTCTAAGGACCCTAGAGAACTGACTGCCATACGCATGCAGCCACACGCACACACCTAAATGCTTCATTTAGCTCAGGCCTAGTTGGGGAAAAAATCCACTGCATTATTAGCTAGAGCTCTGCACCAGTGATGCATTCCAACTCTGTGCCCTTTCATCCTATAGATACCACGTAATTGAGTTTGCACAACCTCCTAAGACTTGCCCCACACTGTCTAATGCACAACAAGCATTGCTGGCTTTAAAAGCATATTTTTCTATTGGAGAATTGCACCGAGGGGAATTCATTTGGAAAGGGGAGAAAATAAACAAACCGGGCAATTTGGAGCAGAGTGGGCAAAGGAAGATTAATGGCCTCCTCAAAACACAGAACAATTGATCATAATGGAAGAAAGGAAGCTGGGCGACAGTATCAGTGCCAGAAAGGGACTGAGCGATTATATGTGTGGGTAACAACAATAGAGAATATGATTATGAGGCAATTGAGTGGAAGATGAAATAAACTGGACAGGCCAAACAAGGCTCGATGTGTCAGTGGAGAGGAGTGACTCCGAAAGCGAGTCAGAAAATTTCTCCTGGGCCGATTCCCGGCTCATCCTGCCGTGTCTCTCGTACTGTTCTTTCCTGCCTGGTCCTGTTATGTCCTCCTCAATCAGGAAGAGCAGGAGTCCATTAGCGGCCTGGTCAGTGCAGCAGATGTGACAATGCCACACAGTCCAGTAATTCCCTAGGGTTTGGCATGGAGACAGTGTAGGACAAAAAAACAGACGTGCTGAGCGACTATTTCCAGTGACAGCTTACTGCTGTGGAAGAATACAGCTAGGCTCCATTAGCTGCCAGCTTCTGCGGCACATATGAGGCAGAAATGCAAACCAGCGAAACAAAATATCCCGTAAATCAGTCCCGCAGGGGTACGGAGCTGTGAAAAACCAATAAATAAGCAAAATAAACCTGCGCATATTTTAATACACACACACACACACACACGCACACACACACACGCACACGCACATGCACACACACACACACAGTGGTGTGTAAATCAAGGCAAAAAAAAAAACAAACCCTATTAAACCTGATCAGATGACTGGCATGGATCACTCGCTGTCTAACATTTAGTTGTCAACAGATAACCTTGAGAAGTGATTTTTTTTAACACACTTCTAATTGTTATTTGTGGAACCAATAGAGTCTCATTGTTGTGCTCATTAAGAAGAAACGGGAGAGACAAGCTGTTTCCCCTGACTCTGCAGGCTTTTCATTATTACATACAGGGGAGAGTTCCCCAAGGGGAAAGATCTGGAGGATTGCCGTAAGCCATGAAAATAGAAGCCAGCAAAATGCAACACATCCACCATAACGAAACACTCAAACATCTTGAGCTTTACTGCTTTTGAACACAACTTCAAATTAATGATTGGACAATTAAGCGACAGTTGTTTAACACAGACGAAAGCAGCAGCTGGATTTCAGATGCCCTGATTACAGGCATTTTTTAAAAGGGAGCACTTCTACGCACTTGGCAGGTGTTGCGGCGGAAAGCGAGCGAGAGTTCAATCTTCTTTATTACATAAAAGCAGAAGTGATACATCACAAGGTGACAGAGCTCCAGCGCAAGTGGGTGATCGCACACCTTTAGGTCTTAGTATAATTGTTTCAGCTCATTAACCTCACTGTTTCCTTCGGTTTCTTTTTCAGGCCCTTCTGGCTCGCTTCAGAACTGTAATGAGGCACTGCAGATCTTGTGACAGTGAAAAGCAGGTGTAAAAAAAAAAAAAAGGGGGGGGGGGGATGTTTTCCCCCTGATTTTTTTTTTTTATTTTTTTTTTTTTTTTCTTTTTTTTTTT
>VUQK01012335.1:12473-27984 GCA_015106715.1 Bujurquina vittata
CTCGCTTAAGAACTGTAATGAGGAACAGCAGATCTTGTGACAGTGAAAAGCAGGTGTAAAAAAAAAAAAAAGGGGCGGGGGGCATGTTTTCCACCAGATATCTTAAATAGAAAGTGCGCGTTTAATGCCTCCTTTGTATGCTTGCTTTTTGTTTTGTTTTTTTCTTTTCTGTCCATTATCTAAACTTAGTTTGGAAAAGACACCAACGAGTGATCGAGCAAGGATAAATGTTACGCTCTCTTCTAGCTTAAGTGTTCCTGGTATCAGATAAAGATTTATTACAGAGCCCTTTACTTGGAGAACACGGCGGTATAGAGTGAAATTGGAAAGTTAATAATGAAGGCTTCTCCAGACTGTAGAATGAGTGATTCTCCATTACATGGAAGGTGGATGAACTTTAATGGGTCCTGACAGCCATTGACATGGTTCTCACTTTGTCAGCCATGTCTAACAGCATTTATTAGTACCTTGTTGATTTTTGTCTCTCAGTGTTATCTTTATGTCACTGGACGTGCAAGGTAAGTGAAACTGTCACTAGTGGACGCTTAATTTGTGACCATAAAATCCACCCTAAAGCCTTAAACCTGCGCTCATCTCCGTTTGTCTGACTGGTTTGCTTGTGGCATGATTTTCATTGCATCTGACGCTTGAGGCAGAAGCTCTGAGATGTCCTTGAAAAGCTTACTTAACGCAAGGACGTCTATCATATGGTTGGAAACGCTCTGACTTGCACTCTGCTCTTCCTCCCTCTCTTCTGTTGTTGTGAAACAGAAAGAAACCTGTTGTACAGTCGCCTTTGAAGTCTCTGTATTCTTGACATTTTAATGAGCTTTCTGCCGCGCCATGTGCAGCGAGTGGAAGGAAAGCTTGTGTTATAGCAGACAACAGGGGGCACAGTTGAAAAAGCACAAGTGCTTTGTGGTTTGTGTTGTACTATACGTGTCAACACTGCACCGTTTTCGTGTAGTTCAGGCCATGCAGTCAAGGTCAAGCCTCATCCACTAACACACACCAGATGTACGAAACGAGACTGAGAGCTGCTGCAGACATGTGCACGTGGACCTGCTGTTTAATAGCAAAAATTGACACGAATTAGCGTGTGTGTGTGTTGACTTTGACCAAAATAGGGGACATTTTTCAGAATACACACCAGTTGATTGGGGACGCCTTTTCAATTGGGGACAAAAATCACCGTCCCCAATCTGATTTCTTTATAATCGTATTCTGCATGCTCCAACAAGCATTTCTCTCTTAAAATCTCCATTGTCCCAAAAAGTGACTTTCATGTGTGTGTGTGTGTGTGTGTGTGTGTGTGTGTGTGTGAGAAAGAGAGAGAGCTGTGGTAGCAGATAATGTTTACAGTCAGGGGGAAATCTCAGAAATAGCGCAGGGGATGTTCACTCCTAAATCAGTGCCGCATTGAGGTCTCCCGGCCCATTCAGCCAAGTTTATACCAAGCGAGGCCCTCAGTGCACGCTCCACCTGACCCAATTATATCCAGTCTGAGGGGAAAGATAGCCCACTTTGATCCACATCAGACCGCCAGCTGACTGGTCTGGCACTTAATGCTTCTTTCCTTTAGACATTTTTTCCAGAACAGATGTGTTTGAGTGCTGCTTAAAAAAAACCTACTGAGTGCGTACAAGATCAGACTATGCGCATGAACGCGTGCTCGAAACATCAGGTGAGTGGCATCGTGTAACTTATGAGGCAAACTGTGGCCCCCTTTGGTTAAAAGGGACCTTGGTGAGGTTATTGGGAAGGATCGCTTTGGCGTGCAGATCAAAGAAGGAGGAAACGGAGAGCTGGGGGTAATTATTTTAATCATCCATTTAATTGCTGATTAGCAGTGTTATGATGTTTTGTTTGATCAGCATCAGATACGCAGCTGATTTAAGTGCATCTGTTTGTGGTTGATAGGATCTTTTTTCTTTTTGCCTTTGCTGCGGGAATTGCCAGAATCTCTGGGTGCACAGAGGATGAATCTACTGCTGGCATTGTTATACGTCTTTAAAATGAATCCAGTGCGCTAAGACTGTCAATTAAACACTCACACTTTGCAGCATTTTATGAAGCACGGATTTAATTACAGCCTGGAAATGCCAAGCCTCGTCACTGCGAGGGTAAATGAAGCAAATGAATTCCCCTATGGATCTTTTTAAACTTTTGCTTCAGAGAATGCAAACAGTAAAACTTACTGACTCTTTTAATTGTACTGTCCAGCTTTAATGAGTGCTGATGATACAGGGTGGATCTCAGCTTAGCCCTTCCCCTGTAAACTCCTACGTCAGATGGCTGGTGCTGTACCATTCATATAAAACTAAGTGCCCTCTCCGTGGCTCATTCTGTCCATTTTACACTGGAGGAGGCCTGGAGTGTTCTTGATGGTTCTTTGTCATTGGTCGCATGAAAAAGGCTTGAAGGGTGGAGACCCAGTCAAAGAGAGGGAAATAGAGGACAGAACTTGGCCGCTCCACTTTTTCAGGACGTAAAAGTGGGACAATCTGTTCCTTGGATGATCTCCAATTCTACTTTCCGGGGGACCGATACACTGAAAATATATCTATACACATGCACTGTCCTACATAGGGAGAGACTGAGAGAAAGCGAGAGAGAGAGAAGAAGAGAAAGAGAGAGAGAGATTGACAAAAAGAAACATGAGCATGAGCTGAACTGACTGCCCATAAGGTCTTTACAGTTTAGAGTGCTGGGAATGTAATTAGGCATTTCTGTGGCCAAAAGACGAAGCGAAATCCTGCAGCCTGAGACACTTGCAGCAGATCTTTTAAGAGGTGATGTGGGATAATGTAATGAAATACAGCTGGGATGACACATTTTGTGCAGATCAAACATTATTTTTGCAGCCTTTTTCGCCCAAACACGTATAAAGTTTTGGTATTAACAGGTTATTGCTGTAACTTTGAAAAAAAAAAACCCAAAAAACAACATGTACAAAAAGTAGAAGAAGCAGCGGCAAATAGAGATGATTTTTATGCGTGCCGTCTCTCTGTAAACCTCTCCATCCATCCATCCATTTTTGCCCTCTAGGGGGCTAAGGAGGGGATCCATCTCTGTCATCATTATCATGATTAATCAGCTCCTGATTCTTCATTACTACCTTTCATTACTGTCTTTGGACCCACATCCGACCAGAATTATGGAAATACTCTTTTTGTGGGGTCTAGTCATCTAGACTTCCTAAGGGCAGAGAGACTCACCAACTTCTGAAGCCGTCCTTCTCTTCTGCTCTTACCTTGCATGCCTGCTAAAAAAATTTATGTGTGAAGATCATAGTTTACAGGGAACGGGAGACTGCATGATATTGTAGAACTGTGCTGAAAGAACATTTTGATGGGCAGCTAGCTGTTAGCTGAATTACATAATATATAGTATGTTTAGATGTTAAAGGACACAGGTTAAAAGGTTAACGTTTCTCTCAAACTGGTGATTTTACTATCAGTTCATTTAATGTCAGCTGGCAATGTCGGAAAGAGCATGAACCCTAAATACTGTACCTATGAAGGATCCAAGAACGTTTGCACACTAAGGAAAACAAGCAAACAAAGAGAAACTATCAACAGAAAGGTAAAACGGGGATTACACTGGTGTAGCTATTTGCTCATCTTAAGCACATATCAGTGCTGTTTACTCTCGCTGTCAGATTGAGAGAAAACAGTTCTGTGCTATTTAATGTGGCTATCTTTGGCTCATGCATAGTAGGGCAGCTAGCATGCTCCCTGAAGCTCTCTAAAAATATTTGTTTTCAAATTAGACCAAATATAAACACAGCATTTTGCAGGTGGGAATAGTTATCGAATGAGTAAACCATGCATGTTCATCTGTTTGGTTAGTTTACAGTAATGACACTCATTTCTTTATATTTTGTTTCCAAGAAGTCCAGACTAATTAAAGTGGTCTTGAGCAGTATTTCTCCAGGTTTTCTGAAGGTCTTTCAAAGTTTTTCTTTGGACATTGGCTGCTTTTTCACTCATTTTCAGTTTTGTTTGTTTGTTTGTTTGTTTGTTAAGCCACTTAACACTGACCTATGAATTATTCAAGCATTAAAAGGCACCCAACTCAAGGGAAGAACCATTGCAAATTATGGGTAACTTAGCAGTCAATTTTATATTGTGTCTTTAAGCACCTTGTTACTAGCAGCCTGTTGCAAAAACGTCATTTGCTCCCATTTCTTTAGTTGAATCTATGAAAAATTCCAAAGACTACACAGTTTGATCAGCATAAAATAGCATTTTTGCACCAAAGAGGTGCTTTCCAAAACTCTATTAGACTGAAAATGTGACATATATTTGCACTTCAGGAAAAACTGAGAACAAATCCAGCAAAGACCTGACACAGGCACAGTTGATCCATCTGCTGTTCACCGAAGCCTCGTCAGAAATGGTCTCAGTGGAAGGGTGGCTGTCAAGAAGCCATTCTTAAGGAATGGAAACAGGGAGAAAAAGCTGAAGTATGCTAAATTACACAAGAACTGCACTGAACAAAGTCCGATGGAGTTATTAATCCAAATTTGAAATTTCTAGTTCAAACTGTTGTCAGTATGTACAGAGGTCAGGATAGAGGTATAACAGTGAGTGTCTACAGCCATCTGTAAAACAAGGTGGGGGCTCTGTCATGAACTTGTCAAAAATGATGTAATTATGAGCGCAGAAAATTTTGACTCATGATGCCATACCATCTGTAAAAAGTTTGATTCATTTTTGACCTCACGTTATTGAAGCAGTGTAGCATCATCTTGACAGAGAACAGAGCAAAAGGAAGCCAACATCCAAAGAAGAGTTTTGAATGTCCTTCAACAAGTCTGGAGTGCTTAAAGAATGACAAGTTTGACTAAGAGTGTGCAGACCTGGATCCTGTGCGTCGCACCCTCTCCCACCAGAAAACTCAGCTAGGCAGACATGAGCGCATGTTGCGCCACATCTCCGGAGAGCAGGGCGGGCTCATCCAACAACTTGTTGAACTAAAAGGTATGATAAGATGCTCTGAATCAATGGCTGTCCCAGATGATAACTCTCCTCCTCCCAAAACACCAATTCAGCCTTCAAGTGCCAAGCTGTGACCGCCACAATGGCCTGAACCTCCCGAAAGGCCCTTGCCCACACCTGAAGTCTTCTTGGGTGAACTGGTAAAGGACTTATAACTGTGTGTTCTCCTATGCAGCTTGGGCAAGCAAAACCATGACTCCCTCGCAGCTGGAACCATTTGCTCATCTACTTCTCCTCTTGGTTCAGGGTTTTTCTTTGTGGAGAAAAATCACCATTTCATCCAGGACTTTAGCAAGATTGCACTACTTCTGACTAACCTGTCACTCAAGTCATCCAAGAAGTCTTTGATGCCCTCAAAGAACATTTTGCCTCAACTCCAGTCCTCATTCAACTGGATAGCTCAAAACTGGTTATAGTGGAGGCGGATGCCTCTGACTCCAGAGTTGAAGCAGTGCTCTCCCAGGAGAAAGACGGTAAAATGCACCCATGTGCTTTCTTCTCTCATCGTCTCTATGATGCTAATGACTGCGAAGTACTCACTATTAAACTGGCCCATGAAGAATGGAGACACTGGCAGGAGAGAGTGGAGCATTCTTTTGTCATCTGGACACTTAACAAGAACCTGGAGTATCTCCAAACCGCCAAGCATGTGAATGATCAACAGGCCAGGCGGGCTTTAGTCATCACCAGGTTCAACCTAATCCTGGCTTACTGACCAGGTTCTCACACCATCAAACCCGACACCCTTTCTAAACAATTTCCCTGGGAAGATGAGACCATCCTTCCTCCAGCCTGCATGATTTAGGAGATCGAGTCACTGGTCCAAGATGCTCTGCAGGATGAACCTGTTCCTGGAAATGGACCACCGAACTCTCTCTGTGTTCCTTCAAAACTCTGTCCCCAGGTAACACATTAGGCCCAGACTGGTAAATTTACATCACACTGGAAAAACAAGCAAACACAATAACTTTCCTGCAACGCCGTATCTAGTGGCCTTCCCTCGTTAAAGATGTCCAAGAATAGAGTTTGTGCCTGGTCTATTTGTGCCCAAAATACGTCTTCTAGCTCCCATCACACTTCCCACTCCCAGTCACCCATGGCCTCATATCGCTTTGGATTTTGTTACTGGTCTTCCTCCATCCTCTGGCAATAATTACTATTAACCATAATTGATCGCTTTACCAAAGCTGTCCATTTTGTTGCTCTCTTCAAACTCCCATTAGCTCTAGAGACCTTCCAGTCCATGGGCCACGTCTTCTGGCTACGTGGCATGCCGGACAACATCATATCCGATCAAGGGCCTCAGTTCACCTCACGTGTCTGGAAGGAGTTCTGTACCACACTTGGAGTTAATTCATCATCTGGCTTTCAACAGCAACGGGCAAGCAGAAAGAGCCAACCAGAAACTGGAAGCTGCCCTTTGTTGTGTCACCGCCTTACGCACACAACTCCATGAACTCCACTGCAACTGGTCTCTCCCCATTCAAATCTTCACTGGGTTATCAGCCTCTGCTTTTTCCTGCTGTGGAAAGGCAGATATCCATTCTCTCTGTACAGCATCACTTTGCATTTGAGTCCAACCGTCTGAATGGCCCTGACGGTACCTGTGATGCCAAGAAAAGCTTTGAAAATGACTATTGTCTAATTCAGCGATAAGGTTCCTTGTTCCAAGGTTCAAGATGAAAAAGAAAACAATCAAAGTCATTTTATGGTTAAATGGAAAAAAAAAGAAAAACCTCTGCATGGCTGCTCAGATACAGATGGTGGCTCAGCTTCCCCCACCAGCTCATCTTACCCCGCAGTCTCCCAAATCAAATCGAAATCTTTCCTGAAATTACAAGCAAAACAAGTAAGAGTACAAACTGAGGACAAAAAAAGTCATATTGGAGAGCAATTAAAGTAAGAGGCTGAAAGGAGAACTGCGAGTTTTGCACAAAAAGACTGTTCTGTCAGAAGGGTGAAATTCATTTCCTTATTACACCACTTTTCTCCCAAGAGGAAGAAAAGTCAAGACAAGATGTGAGTTGATGGCCAGCAGAGAGACAGGAGAGCGAAACAGCTGGCAGAAGGAAACTGACTGCGCTATTGTTGCTGCAGGAGTGTAGGAGTTGAGTGACACGGTGGAGAAGGCAAAGACGCAAAGATGAGACAAGTTTGACGTCCACGACGGCTCCGAGGAGAGTTTTAGGAGTTGTGATTAGAGTTTCCACAGTTAGATTATTAATTCGTTTTACATAATGCTCGTCTTTTCCCGTTTTTAGCCCAACAGTACTGCATGTGTTTGACTTTTGCTCTCATGTCTCTTCCAGCCTCGTTTTCCCCTCCCTCCCCATCCCGCCTCCCTTTTCGCTCCCAATCTGATTACTCTGCTTTATGCAAACTGCAGCTCTCTCCCTCTTTCTCTCCTGTGCATTCCCCTTTCGCTTTTACATCGCAATTACAAGCATGTAGTTGACGCCTACCCACTCTCAGCCTGTCCTTCCTTATTTTGCTTAGTGCGGATTCAGTGTTGTTCAATATTTGATGAGACGTTGTTCATAAATCAGCTTCCTCTGTTCCCTCGTGGTATATTTGAGTGATAGTGTTCATCTCTAAAAGCTTGCAAGTGTTAACATGCTGTTCTTTGTCAGCTGTTGATTAGAGATGGGTTCAGCCTAAAATGTGACGCAATGTGTAAATCACACTTATGACAGTGACCAGAGGTTGGCCATATGTTAAATATGCTCTCAATGTGGATTTCGGGCTATATTCAAAAGCTGAGTCCTCTTACGGCCATTGAAATGCACTGAGACACTTTCTTCAAAACACTTGGGGTTATTGCTTTTCGTGCTTATTTATTTATCTGATTATTTTCCCCGATGTATCCAAGTTAGTTACTTTTTTTTTTCTCTAAAACCATCCATCAGTTTTCCCCTCTTTCGGTCTTTCCTGGTTTACTTGCTGTGACAGAAACTGGATTTGCACTGAAAGGGCCCACCCTGTCACTCTCTCAGAGTCTGTGGGAATTGACGCAGGTCACTCCTCTTCCCTCTATGGTACGCTTTTGCCCAGAAGTGCTCAACTAGCAGACTTTCTTTTGGCCAGTGAGAAGCGAATAGAGCAGGCTTAGATCATTTTTCATATATCCAGTCAGTCTTTCAACCACTGCAGACTGCTTGGAAACATGCATTAAATTATATTTATATTGCTGCGCTGAATAAAACAATCATACACCAATAGTGCAAAGCGGTAGAGTGTAGTCATTCTTCTTTATTATACGTGTAAACCAATTTGTAAGAATCATATTTCTAAGTCAGTCTCTCCCTGGCTAATCTTTTAAAATACTTTTAAAGGTCTAGGTATACACACTACTTTTAAACAGTGATTTCCCTAATCACAAGTCCAAATTGAACTTAATCTGTGTTCAGTAGACACAAACCTGGGCATTAAGATCTTTATGAGGAAGTTCCTCACACAAAGGGGGTATAAGAAATATTTTTTGTGAGTTTGCATAATTTTTTCCCCTTTCATGTCAACATGTAAACATATGCATATCAATATTGAGATTGCATTGTTTCAAGACAAATCTATAGACTGTAAAGGAAAGATAGACAGGGGTGCCAGTCTGTATCGAGCAGGCAAACCACGTGCCGTGAAGCTACCGCAGAGGTCTGGGTTCGAATCCGCCCTGAAGCTGTTTATTGTGTGTTCTTCCTCGCAGCTAACCTACCTTCTCTCCACTGTTCTTTGTAAATGAAGGTCATTTTTCCCCATAGACTTCTACATAATTGGACGTCTTTTTGCAGCCAGTAATAACCTGCTGACTTTTAGGAATAAAGCAGGTTTAATGCAAGTCCATTCTAGTGCAGAATGGCACACAGCACCTGACTCTAGCCTCGACAACAGCTTGAAGGTTTTTCTTCACCTGCCTGTGACTGGGAGCGCACGTGGTTGTCACAAAAATGTTCAAAACTATGCAGACACACAAATATTTCAAGCTGTGCAAAAAATCTGAAATTACAGAGCAGTATCCATGCTGAAGTGTTTATAAAATGGGTATACTCTTCCTCAGTTGTTCTGTTGGATGTCCCACTGTTGGCTTGCGTCTTCATCTCTGCATTATTATTTATGTCGATTGCAGGCCACTGTAAGCTGTGCCAGACACCTGTCGATGTCCTTGGTCCCCGATAGAGGTTGATAAGTCAAAAGTCCTAGATCACTTAATGCCCCTATAACCCTCATCAGCACGTTTTCTATTAATAACCGACTGAAATATCTGCATGTTGGTAATCTGTGATTGACAGACTTTAGATCTGTGTCCTGATTTGAGTTGTGCTCCATCTCTCCATCTGTGCATTCTGTCTCCCATCCATATCAGACTCAGAGCACCACACTGCAAATGAAACAGTGGGAGATTCCCTGCATCGCTCACCATCATTAAGGCGGCTGTTGGCAATGGTCCAGATCTGCATGATGGCAAAGCCCCTGTAGCCAGACTTCACCAGAGATAAAAACCAGGGCAAAACATAAGGAGGCACCAGTATGCCAAATCTGAAGCACGAAGAATAAAGGGAAAAAGCTTAAAGCAAAATTCCACCCTAAAACACTTCCTTTAAAACAAAGCATGGCGATCAAAGAGAAAGGTACTCGTCATGGACTTTGTGTCTGCATTCATGAAGGAAGAAAGACCTTCTGAGGTTTGTTGAAATTGAGTTTCTCCTTCCAGCTGCCAACAAGTGTTTTCTTAACGAAGAATATAATTCTTCAATTCTTCTTTACCATACTATGTAAAGTGGCTTGAGGTGAAATGTCATATGTCCAATATACATTAAACTGAATTGAAAATTCAGACCAGAAAACCCTTCCGCCATTATTTTAATGAAGGGGCATGACTATTTCTTTCAGCTGGAAATGTAAATATAATTTTGGCATATTTTTAAAACTATGTCAACAACGACAAATCCAGTCAGTACACTCAGATGTGGCTTCCCAGAAGCTGCTGATGCACTGAGTTGTTTGCAATTCTTTGCCGTGTAAAACCCCAAACCCCCTTCAATCTGGCGCAGACAGATATTAAGACCAAATGACCCATTTCCTGCAACAAACCCTCACGATCTGTTAATATCGTTAATAGAATATGTTGGATGTTGTGCAGTCATGCTCACAAAAATACACCAATTGTAATTTGGGGCATAGTGCCATCCATCCCATCCTTCATATCCTGTGAATGAACCATACAGACATGCAGTCAGTGTTTACATCCTAGGGTGTGAAACACTGCACTGAGGGTGAGGGTTTGAAAAGTTCAGAAGGCAGAAAACCGTCTTCCTGTTGCCTAAACCTGTTGTGTCATCTCGTGTGTAATTTGGAGATGCTACCAGCTTTGTCAAAACAACTGCATTTGATGTCTGGGGAATGAAAACAGGCTGCCAAGGATAAGCCACAGGGCAAGGTCGACAAGCTGAATCGTATTTAAAAATAACACCCGAATCCCAGCGAACCTCACCAGTGTATGAGGGTGGAATTTTCCTTTAAGAGGCTCACATTTAGCTGTTAGCCCTGGGCTGTGCCTCAAACATAGGTCTACTCCATTGTCACAAAGTAGCAATGATCTTGACCTCATGTGATGCCAGATCACATCTCCAGCTCACTCTCTTCTGCAAAGAACCTGTGATGCACATTCACAGAGATTATATTTAGCCTGTCTTTCATCAGTCTGCTATTCCCAGATGCATTCCCAGTGGCTAAATGGAAAATGTGGACCAGCTCTGTGCTATTTCACACATGTGGACTTATTAGCACTGCCAGTGGCTAGATTTTCTATTACTGCACGTGTCTTTTACATACTTGAATTACTCATTTTCCAGTATTACTTAGTTCACTCTCTCAATCAACGTAAAAAGAGTTAAATGACCAACATTTACTCCCTTTTCTGCCTTTTTCCTACAGCATGTTTCTAAGGATGAAGCCAGTCTCATGGGATAGCCATGTTTTGTCTCCATGACAGCTAGATCACTCAGTCCTCTCTGCAGTGACCCCCCGCACAGCAAAGGATGCTGGGAAATAATGAGCACTTTTATCCCAGTCAGGATGACAAAGATGGGGAGGATGAGGAGGAGGAAGAGGAGCAGGGAAGAGAAAACAGAAAAGAAGAAGGTGAACGTGACATGGAGAATGGAAGACTAGAGTATCTGGAGGAGAAGGAGATGACGGGAGGACGACAATCCTGGGAAGGGAAAGGTGTTGAGGTGGTGAAACCAGCAGCCATTGTGGTCGGTAGGCAGAGAGTAGACCGGCCACTGAGGCCGGGCAATCTGGGCAACCGTGGGGTCCCTTACATGCCCAGTATAGCCCCGCTACACCATCAAGCTGCCAATAAGCAGCAACATGTGACGGCTGCAAAGAAACGAGCCCTCATGGAGCGCAGCATGACCACAGTGGCTCCACTGGAGGACACTTACCTGACCATGATGGTGTTCCGCATTGGAATTCCCGACATCAAACAAACAGTAGGTGCATCAAAGACACTGCTCGTAAAGTGTGTGTGAAATTCATAAAAGGCACATTTACAAAGCCATCCCTGGAGCCTCTCGACTGATCATTTAAAAGCAAATAAAGTAGGTGAAGCAGAGAAGTTGAAGAAGAAAAAAAAATGTCAAACTCAATCCAAATCAAACAGTTTAAAAGTTTGGTTATCCCTGTAAAAAAAAAAGAAAAAGAAAAAGAAAAGTAAAGTCTCCCTCACTCTGCACTGGAGGTCTTTCCAAATGAGGAAGTAGTTCAAGCCAAGTCTCCCTGGTATTACTGCCTCAGAGACCGAGAGCTTTAATGTGACAAACAGAATTTTTAAATAATATCTCAGGCTACTTTAACTATTAAGGCAGGTATCTGTTCATGTGACGGTTACTGTTCTGATCTGTGTGCAACTGCAGACAAAAAGCCCCCAAAAAATCCTTTATTGTATTTGTGACAATTAAAAAAAGGACAACAGAGATTTGAAAAGAGCTGAACATCAGGGTTTCGCTTTTTAGTTTTCTCCCTGTATTTTGCTTTGTTTCCCTCCTTCTTTATTTCCCTTGTAAATCCAGCTGTTTTGCATCCCTGAAACACTTTATATAATTCCGGTGCAGCGCTGACTCTACATCTGTTTCAAATTATTCCCAGAAAACACCACATGGGTGCTTGAATGCATACAGTTCTTTTATATTAGTCAAACAGCGAGCACAACTGTACAAGCACATCTCTTATTTCAAAGCTTTTCCATTCCAGTTATCCGACAGGCTCAGGGATGTGTCCCAAAGGGAAAGAGGAACTAATACAGAGCTCAGCTTGTGCTGAGCACCCTGTGAGGGCAAACATATTCAGTCAGCAGTACTATGTGAGCATCTGCCGTGGGTCAGGTGGTCATAATTAGTTTCCAGAACTGAAGTTAGTCTCATTTCACACTTTGAGGCAGCTCTCAGTCTTATGGTGGCAGCAGGCGAGAATTGGCCAGCCCACACACACACACACACACACACACACCATATCCAGGTGAGAATGGGCGCACCACTGTAACCCCTCCCCCAGCTTCCTTTCTCCATTTTCAAGTCCCTGAACATGCCGACTGTTCTACATGTCAGCTAATCTGCCCTCAATACAACAGTAATTGCTAATTATTTAATAGGTTTTTAATGAGTTTTGGGAGAGCTGTGGAAATGAGTGACTGTGGAAGGGAAGAAATATGTGGAAGGCGTCTTTGTTCTTAGGTTTCCTCCAGCCACAGGCGGCATACTGAGCTCTGCACGTCACTGACGAAACCTCGGCAAACCTTGAAGCTGAAGTATTATTGAACTGAATTAAAAAGAGATAAAGAGAGGGGCTGAATATTAGGAGCTACTTTGACTGTAGGAGGAAAAAACAGGCGATGAAGAGATAGGAAAATGGGCTGTAATGCTACACGCTGAAGATCGTAAAAATAAAAACTGCCAGAAACATCTCAGGGAAACTGCACTGAAAAAGAAACGATGAGGAGAGAAGCAGCACCACAATATACAGTATTCATTACATTAGACTTTACTCAGAGGGATTAGCCACCCGATCTCTCTTTCACACACACACGCACACACACACACACACACAGGCACACGCAAAAGGAAAACCACTACACTGCACGCGTGCACTTCCATAAGAAGCCACACACATACTTTATAGCTCACTTATATTCGTGCACATAAACACACGCATGCTCATCCCTGTCATGTGGTTAACCTCCCAGGGACCACCAAGACATTGCTACGGCAACGGGTGCCTGCCTTCACTAATGAACTGGTTGCCATGCCAATAGATTTGACTACACTATCAAATAGTGCAACCTAGTGGGGGCTTGAGGGGGGACAGAAGGGACACGTAAGTGTGCTGAGCTGTGCAGTTTTACTTACAGCCCTCTGAAATGGAACAATCGTATGGATGCATACATCTCTCAGAGCTCTCAGCGCTCCTGTTGTTAAAGCTTTCAGCCAGCCCTCTGTCCTCCAGCTCCAGAAAGTCTTTTTTTTTTCAGGTTTTCAGAAATGACAAAAAAAAAAGCTGAACCAAACACTGAAAATATGATGATAATATCTCAATATCTTCATATGATGAAAATGACTTAGGCCATTATTTTAAGAGGGTAACGATATGAGGAAATGAGCAGTGCAACAATCACACTGAAATCTTGTTAGGACATCGACACAGATGATACATCCGAGGTCTTTTTTAATTGTAGCCTTTGGGTGTATCACACACACACAAGTTTACGCTTCCTCTGCTGGATAATGGAGTAAATTAGACGATGAGAGAATGGCAAAATATTTATCCCTGTATAGGATTTTTGCTTCTTTATTAGCAGAGAAAATTAAAAATATGACATAGAAATTAAAGTGAACTAGATCCAACGGCACAGACTAAAAGGACAGAATGAGTCACCTTATGATTCGTGAATGTGGCAGGTGATTAATTAAAAGTAATGCATTCATAGTTTGCACAGATCACAGTCGTGCATTCATCGCGCACAAACTTATGCTAAAAACGCTACATTATGAATCCATGGTATTAAAATGATGTTGAACAGATATTAACCAGGTACACTAACCACATGCATACACATATTGAAACACACAAATACCCTTGTGTTACTAAGGGTAAATGTTTTCACTCCTTACATATATATCAATAAATACTCATCAGACACTTTATTAGGTACACCCTGCTGGTACAAGTTTGGACCCAGTTTTCCCTTTAGAACGGCCTTTCTTCATGGCACAGATTCAACAAGGAGATTTAGGTCAATATTGACCTGACAGCATCACACAGTTGCTGCAGATTTGTGGGCTGCGCATCCATGATGTGAATCTCCGGTTCCACCACATCCCAAATGTGCTCTGCTGGAATGAGATCTGCTAACTGTGGAGGCCATTTGAGTACAGTGATCTCATTGATCTCATTACAGTTTGAGATGATTTGAGCTTTGTGGCATGCTGTGTTATCTTGCTGGAAGCAGCCATCAGAAGATGGGGTACACTGTGGTCATAAAGGAATGGACACGGTCAGCAACAATACTCAGGTAGGCTGCAGTCTTTAAATGATGCTCAGGTGATACTGAGGGGCTCAATGTGTGACAGGAAAACATCCCCCACACCGTTACACCAGCAGCAGCCTGAACTGCTGATACAAGGCAGGATGGATCCATGCTTTCATGCTGTTTATGCCAAATTGTGACCCTGCCATTCAGATTTTGCAGCACAAATCAAGACTCATCAGACCCAGCAACATTTTTACAATCTTATGTTGTCCATTTTGGTGAGCCTGGGTAAATTGTAGCCTCAGTTTCCTGTTCTTAGCTGACAGGACTGGCGCCCACTGTAGCCCATCTGCCTCAGTGTTCAATGTGTTGCACACACACAGATGCGCTTCTGCATGCCTTGATTGCAACAAGTGGTTATTTTAGTTACTGTTACCTTCTAATTAGCTCAAAACAGTCTGGCCACTCCATTGTTTCTACTTCAGTGCAAGTGCACTATCGCCCTCTAACCCCACCCCTGCCCTGTCCACTGTCTGACAGAGATGTCTCCAGTTTGACCAGGACTGCACAGTATGGAACGCTAAGCAGCAGATCATCTGCTCCCTCAGTGAGTCCCTGTGGGACGTCTACAACTACGGCCTCTTCCAGCCAGCTGGAGAGGGAAGGGACGCCAAGTTCCTGGAGGAGGAGAGGCCCCTGAGAGACTACTCACAGTCCTTTGAGAAGGGGGTGCCTTACCTGGAGGTATGAAAGGGGGATGTGACCTTCTTCACCTAGAAGTAATCAAATATCAAATTCCCCAGATTCCCACAAATGTTATAGAAGTTATGATCTAAGTGCACTTTTGATTACTCTACATTAGTGTTGTATAGATTATTTATAGATGTGTGTAATCCTTTGTAGCTTCTGAAGTGCAATTAAGTATCCCGTATCATAATTTGAAAACTTTGTTGTTCATAACTGAGTAAAAAAAAAAAAAAAACAACGT
>VUQK01012335.1:28004-38397 GCA_015106715.1 Bujurquina vittata
TCCCTTTCTCCACACAGTAAGTGGACCGAGCAAATTAAACCCTTACAAAACTGGATGGGTTTAAATGCATTATCTATATTATGTAACCTGCTAATTACATTGTATTTCCTGGCTTTTGGATAAGTGGGTTGTGAAATATCATGAATCTGAGGTTTTCTGCTGCAACACAATTATCTCACAACGCCCTCTGGTGGCTCAGCTCTTACATGTGCTGCTGAGTTGGGTGGGGCTGAAGGAGTCTCCTCCCGCTCAGAGTTTGGCTTCAAACCAGAGTGCTGACATTCCGGACAAAGCTCCAGATGAGGCCTTGTGACAAAGTTTTTCTCCACAACAGAATACATGGATCTGTGCACAGAAATCTAGAGGCGCTGCAGCCTATGGAGTGGCCCTCCAATCTCATTGTACATCCTGTATAGTGACAATAAAGGCATTCTATTCTATTCTATTCTATTCTATTCTATTCTATCTTTGTTGCAGCATCTTTCTGGATTTCTGTGGTGTGGTGCGAGGTGCAGCTCAGCTGTCAGCTGTTAGACAGGATCCTAGACTTCTTACCTCAGCTGTTAATTGGTTTGCCGTCATACTATTGCACTGAGATGAGGACTGAAGACCCAGTCAGCTGATTTTCAAGTCAAAAATAAAACCACCCAAACTCAGTGCATCCATTAATTTCACCCATTGAAGCGTGTTTGGGGCTCTTGGACTGATTCTCAACAAAAAATTTTAGGCTGACACTTTAACACTCTGGGTTAAGCTGCTACTTCAACATAAGAACATCTGAAAAATAGTAGAAAATATTTATTTAAAATGCCCAATTTATAGTGCTCAAACCCTTTTGTTCTGTGATAAACCCGTCTTAGAATAACACAATGGGGTGGCACTAATGTGCAGTCTGTCAGTTTCTGATATGTAAATCACCTTGTAAGAGCAATTAATGTTGTCGGTGTGATTTTAAGAAAACTGTATTATTATTATTTTAAATGTCATTAATCTAACCTTATTCAACACATTATTAAAAAAAAACAGTCATTAATCATCAATCTAATTCCCTGGATCCTTTCTAAAGCTGCGTGCACAAACTGCTCATTTGCATCACCTGCTTTGCACTTAAATGATCCTAATTGAAATATCAAAGCCATCTTATTATATTTTGAGGGTAAAGATTTAACCATTTTTAACCTTTTTCCCAAAACAAAACCAAGTCTGACTGAATATTTTAAAGAAACCAATCACGGGGTAATTCCAGCGACTCTGAGTAGGAAACTGGATCTCTGGAAGCAGCGAGAGTTCAGCAGCATCTAACGAGAATAATGGTGCTTTTTCCGAACTACGCTTTCACAGCACAAATCGTGATGATTTTGTTATAGTCCCCTATGCAGACTGTCACTGAGAAACTGAACTGTGAAGTAAGACTATCCTCATTTTCATGTGTGCTTTCTTTTTCTGGTCCTCAGTTTAGGTATAAAACCAGAGTCTATAAACAGACCAATCTGGATGAAAAGGCTCTCGCTAAACTCAGCACAAAGGTATTTCTTTTGCTTGTGTTTTGTGAACATTGCTGTTCATTGCTCTCTTGCATTTAGTTGCATTCAGCGACATCTTTTTCTATGCTCAGGCCAGCCTGAAGAAATTTCTGGATTACATTCAGACTGGAGCAATAGACAAAATAGCAAAAGTCCTCGATAAAGGTCTCGATCCAAATTTTCATGACCCCGACACTGGAGGTGAGTTTCTAACAAGACAAGCGCGTGCAGCCTCTCGCAGTTTTATCTTTTTTGATGAAGCCATGAGCGTGTGGGGGTGAACTGTCTCTTTCACCTTCTCTGTGGGTCAGAAACCCCGCTCACTGTGGCCATGCAGTCCGGCTTGTCGGTGGAGGGCATCAGGGTCCTGGTTCAGGGCGGCGCTCACTTGGACTTCAGAAGCAGAGATGGCATGACGACCGTGCACAAAGCTGTTAGGGCTCACAATCATGCTGGGCTGCTGGTAAGGACTGAAATGTTAAAGTCACATGCATGCAGAGGACAAACACTCAAGAAGGGCAGGTGGTGTGGACAAAATAAATGGAATTATTATTCTAATTAAATATAAAAGTAAAATGGCATAAATACCCCACGGAGGCTTTATGTTTCTCATTCTCCTCTTGGTTTGTGAGCACTGCTCCTTTTCTTTGATCAGACTAATTCCAACCAAGGATTTGCCATTTTTGTAGTTCTGAGAGCTGCCTCAGCTGCAGGTTTAGTCACAGACCAAACAACAGACAACACCACCCCCACCATGCGCACACACGCGCACACATCCCACCCCCACTCATCATCATAACTTTGCAATATTGCACTATGCGTGCTTATATAAGAAACCTAACTATCTGGTAGCATTTCATATTTCATATTTGATTTAAACACTGGACAAAATAATTAGCATATCATGCATGCATTATTCTATTTAGCCTTTGTGATATTTTACTACTCTACAAATTCACACACACTTGGTGAAAATAACACTTGTTCTTTGCCCTCCACGTTCCAACTTGTCCAGGCTGTCTTGTCCCTTGGAGCATCTCCAGACTACAAAGACCGCTGTGGCCTGACCCCGCTGTACCACACTGTGCTGACCGGGGGTGACACTTCCTGCTGCGAGACCTTGCTCTATTACAGGGCAAAGCTGGGCACAAGGGACGAGAACGGCTGGGACGAATCCCATCAGGTAATTCTGGATTCATAACCAGTTACAAATTCAAATCTATTAATCTGTCCACCTGTTTGCCGATTCCCATGATTCATGGTTTTCTTGCATTTTTGTATGATCATGTCTGGTCTCTGTCTCCTTCATGTTAACTTAAGCAATGCACACAACATTTGCCTTTCTTATCTCTGTGGTTGATGTTGTGTGCCATCACCTTCAGTGTCTCTCAGCGTTTTCTCACACCTCTCTCCTCCCAGCCTTCCTCACTCGTCTCTCCATTCTCTCTCCTTCCTCCCCTCCTTCTCTCTTTCCATAGCACTGGGATGAAGAGGAGTTTGGAATGGAAGAAATACATAAGGTACCCTTCATCCCACCATCTCTTCATCCCTGACAGATGCTGTGACTATTACATGTATAGCCCAGAGGGAATAAGGTCACCACACTGTTTCCTTAAACCTGTTCAAATCTTGGACATCTTGGGATGAGTCCAGTTGAGAAAGAGCGCTGTGTCTCATCTCTTTCTCTTGGTGCAGATATGGGTGCATTGCCTACATTATGTCTCTGTGACATTCTGGGAAATTTGTGTTTGCACTGCGAGCCGGTTGTCATGGTATTTTATTTTGGTTTTGCCGTTGCTCCGTGTTTTCTTTACTTTGTACGTATCTTGTGATATTTTAATCCCTGCAGAAAAATATGAGGGAACCTCTCAGGCTGCTGAAGGCTCCTTTCTGTCGTTTTAATGACTTTTGTTCCTTTCCTTTTCCGCTGTGGTGCAATGTAATTTGCTCTCACCTCTTTTTTTTTTTTTTCCTGCTACAGTTCTTTTGGATCTAAATGTATGACATAACATTTCCCTTCAGTTTTCATTCTCTCTCTTTTGCAATGCTTTTCACTTTCTGCCCAATTCTCTTGCACCATCCTCTTTTTATCCCCATTTGAAACCACCCTCTTTAGTTCAACTTGTGTCCTTCTATACTTAATAATACTGTGGATATTTCTATTATACTCTTGGCATTAAAAGGCTTGCCAGAATGGCTTTGCACAGCATTTGGAGCATCTGCTGTTTTATGGGGCAGACACCACTTCTCAAAATGCCTCAGGGAACACTGCGCTTCACATTTCTGCCCTGTACAACAAGGCAAGTATGGCAAAAAGATCCCATATTAAACTATTATTACTGTAATGTTTACTGTTGTTTCTTCTACAGATGTTAACCAATCCCTTTTCTTCTGAATTCCCAGGAAAGCTGTGTCCGTGTTCTTCTGTATAGGGGGGCAAATAAGGAGGCAAAGAACAAGCACGGTCAGACCCCTTTTCAGGTAAAAATTTTAACCATATTTTTAATCATGTCTGCAAAGTGAAATTGCATTTTTAGAGGAGCTTTGATACGCTGGAACAATAATATTTGTTTGTTTTCTTTGTTTGCAGCTAGCTGTTATGTCTGGTCATTTTGAACTCGGGGAAATCATCAAAAACCACCAAGACTCCGACATAGGTAAGCGTCCCTTCTCTTCTGCAGGGATGTTCAAGTGTCATTTCCCAGCACCTGACTGCCTTGTTGTACTTTCCCAAACTTCTAATTTATTTGCCCTAACGATGTACCTAATTTCTCCCTTCCTTTCATCCTGTCACATCAAACCTCACAACACATTCACCTGACATCTGTAACTTCACACCAACCCTCTGTATCATGGCGTGTCTTCAGTGCCCTTTTTGGAATCACCAAAGTTTGTTCCAAAGCGAAAAGAGAGCTCCCACACACTGCCCCTCCCTTTGCTTCATTCCCACCCCCTACTGCGTGCCAATAGCGATAACACCATGACCCAGTCTGACCCTCTGGCCCTGCCGAACAAGGCCGCAACCAATCCCAACCCAGGACAGGTACTAATGAGCATTAGGTGGATGTCTGTGTTCTGATCTTTTGTAATATTATGCTTGCCTGATGTTGCATTTCTTTCTCAGCTTTCTGTGTTGTCTTCTATGCCTGACTCTGTGGGGCTTGATGTGTTTTTTGCAGGCCCATCGCAGGGCCTCTATAGGCATGAGAAGCTCCAGCAGCCCCAGAACTCGTACCCGTTCCCCCTCCAGAGGGAGAGGAGGTCAAAGTGACACAGAGGAGAGGCACAGGCAGCCACGAGGCAGACAGGGGTAAAGACGCCCGCTGGGATCTTAATCTGACTAGGTCCATTCAGGCCATCCAACAGTAGGAAGTCAGTCATCTCCAATTATCATTAGATGCATGCAATGACTGTATTGTTTACTATTTTCAGTTGCAAGAATGTCACTTTTTTTTTTTAGTATGTGGTATAAATGGGCTTTTTTTGTGGAAACAAAAGGTTTAAAAATGTAAGCTCAGCTGCTTAAAAAAAAAATACCACTCTGGACGTGCTTTGGCTCACTGAAGAGGTACAGCAGTTCTTCTACATGTTACTGTTAGCAGCCGTGATTGTTAGCAACACTGTAAGATGGACCAAAGCAGTGACTCAACAAACTGGACAAAAATAAGAGCAAAAATCCTTGATAATACAAAATCCATGGTACTTGATACATGTGATGTCTTAAATTTTGTAATATAGATGATAGGAAAGCAGCAAGTTAAAAATGAGACAACCTATATATAATATTCTTATCATTGCACAGAATGAAGGCATGCAGCTGGTTGCCAGAAATTGTCAGAACTTTCCACAGTACGCACCTGTCGTACTAAATACCAGACACTGTTGTGTAAATACAGCCGCGCAGAATAAATTCATGCTGTTGGTATGACAGATTAGCATGACTCAGCTGTCTCTGATGTGGCCTGACAGCCTGTATGTTGTCTCATTTGTTTTTTCCACAGTGTGCCATGCAGTCTCATCTCCTGGTTTTCTAATACACTCTCTGTACTTGTCGCTCTGCAGCGCGACCTCGACGGGCAGTGGCGGGGGTCAGATGAAGCGTATGTACAGCGCGGTTCCAGGACGAGTGTACGTGGCCACCCGGGCCCACTCTGCCAGTGGGGACCGAGAGCTCTCGCTGAACAAAGGGGACAAAGTTAAAGGTGAGAAAAGCCCCAAAAAAGCTGAACAATTTAAAGTCTTCTGACTGACTCGTGGCATGGGATTCATGTTATTGTTTAATGGTGAAGTAGTGGAGATAGGAAATTTCAGCTCCACATCATTTGGATTGTATGATGCTGCGATAGCTAAAGGTAAACAACAACATATGCAAGGATGCACAGTTCCTGCACAGTTCTATATATATTTCAATGTCTATATGTCCATCTATCTGTTTCAGTATTAAGTGTAGGAGAGGGGGGATACTGGGAAGGAACAGTGAAAGGACGCACTGGCTGGTTTCCTTCCGACTGTGTGCAAGAGGTAGCGGTTCCCACCAAAGACAATCGACCAGGTGAGATAAGAATCATTTGGAGTTTTGTGGAGACTGATGCTATGGCTAACATGCTATATCGGGTCAGATGGAAAGCTGAAAAATGGGTTACATATTTCCTAAGGCAGGAATTATCCTTTAAATTGATACCCAGCACATGTCACAGTCACACACTTGTGCTTTTGATAGCAGGCAGCACTACGTGTACAGCAGAGTTCTTCACTTGTCTTCTATTTTCCACAGCTGCTAACACAAGAAGCAAACCATATGCCACTTTGGAGACACAAAACCAGGGTGTAAATGCATTTGACTGCTGACGACACAACACTTCTACACAAAGACAGAGAAGGTGTCATGACGGTAGCTGAATGTTTGAATTGGACATATGTTTTGTCTGCGTGTGCCTTGCAGAGACGCGCAGTGAGAAAGCCAAGAGGAAGCTTTTCCGAAACGTCACTGTTGGAGCCTACGATGGCACTGATGGGCCCAGGTAAAAAAACAAAAAAACTGCTGTGTCTGCAAACGAGTAGCAGTCAAGAAGCAAGTTGGGGCGGAAACAATAATCTGTCCACTTTAATCTTTCAAGAAGCCAAGTCACCTTCAAATTAAACCATGGTGTTTAAACCAACTTTCTTTGGATTGCTGCAAAAGAAAGTTGGGTGGCACTTTTGTGTTCACAGGGAGATATGTGTGCCTGAGATGACCATATTGGGGTTTTCTGGTCTCACCGATGTAATCCAGATGAAAAAAAAAAAATGCCTGAAACCAGGCCAGATTGAAACCTAAACTTTTGGCTCATCATTTGTGCATGTACTATATGGACAAAAGCCACCTACACCTTACACCTACAGGCAGGGGTGTAGAATTAGGTAGGGGTAGGTAGTTTCTACAAATATCAAATGATGGCTGTTATGTTTCTGATTGAAGTATTTCAGTCGATGCAGAATTCCCTCATGAATACGCGCTCTAGGGGCGTGATCGTTATCCTGTCATCAAGTATGACGGCAATCAGCATTGACAACGTAGCGATTCGGCACAAGGAGGATACCCATGCCATGAAGCTCCCAGTGCACAGTGTTTGTGCTGATGTTAACGCCGGAGGAGGATTGGAACTCTGCAGCGACTGAGTCAGAAGAGCGTTGGTGACTTTGACTCATCATACATTGTGGCTGAGTTGCCGTGTTTCCTAAACACTTCCACAACACCACTTACAGCTGATTGTGGAATATTGGAATATCTGGAATAACTCACAAAGTGACTTTTTGCAGTGATTCCATCCTTTAACAGTACCACACTAAAATTCATTGAGCTCTTTAGAACGGTCGATTCTTTCATGAATGTTTGTAAAGGCAGACATCCCACCAAGTGCATGCTGGTTTTAGGAAAGAGGAAAAAAATGCTCTAAAATAATGTAAAACTAAACCGACCGGCTGCTGCCGCTGATGTGGCTGCAGTTGTGGATTGCCACATTAGTGTGAGCAGCAAGCGATCCGTTCCGAGGCGAGACTGTGAGGCCAGTCTGGGTGATTGAAAGCATCAGCACAGTGTTGTTTTATAGGTAACGGGAGGTTCTTGTACATGAAGCGTGTGTGCACACTTGCTTCACCTACTGTGCTTTCATGTCTTCCTGTTTACTGTGTGTGTCCGTTTTCAGCAGTTTTCTGCTGATCCTGAACAGCACTCGTTCTCTTTTGTGCTATTTGAACACGTCAGTGCTTAAAAAGAACAAAGAGCAGCCGTGTCATTTTGAGCTCTGCCCCCTTTAACTCCACCAGACAAACGCATTTGTCTCTTTGATTTCTTTCTAGCCACATACTTTTGTTGCTTGCGTTCACTGAGCACAATAATGCTGTAAATAAAGGAAGCGTTTCTTCTGAAGCTGCAGCCCAGCCCTTGGCAACGACGGTTGTGTGTTGTGAAGCTGTGTATGTTTGCTTAGAGTTAATGCGCATGTGAATGTGAAAATGCCTACGTCTTTGTGTGTACATACATCATTCTGCTGATGACTCATGAGGAGGCTGAAGCACCGAGTACTGGTTGGGTCCCTGGGCTACAGTGAGAGGACTCACTAGTCCCCATCTTGGGGTTTTACAACCAATAACGCATCATAGCTGGCATTGCCCTTGTGCGGAGCAGATTTCAGTGTCATTCAGAAAAGAAAAAAAAAAGAAAAAGCAGGCATTCGCTTTAATTCAGCTGCGCCTGTGTTCCAAATGGAAATAGCAGCCACTGGGGTTATATTACCTATGCTAAGTTGGTTATGCGTAATTGCAGAGCTGTGGTGAAGTGGTGCTCAATTAAGAGCAAGGTGATCCGGAGCATGTTCTGTCACTGCAGCTGGGCATTTGGGAGAATGTCAATTACTATTTCAGAGAGAGATGGAGAGAGGAAGAGTGTTTGTTATAGCATGTGTGGTGATGACAGCTCGGTTTTAGAGGAGAGGAGGGAGTGAGAGCAAAGTTGGCAAATGTGTGTAAGATCAAATCCAGGGTGGGAATCAGCTGTTAGCATATCTGTGATTTACCAGTTAGTGGATGTGAAAATGCAAGCGCTGTCTCTCCCGGTGTTGCCTCACATTTATATCCATCCCCCGCATCCCCTCCCCACAAACAGAGCTCTCCGTCTCCCCCTATTTTGAAACCAAGCCCTCTTCTTGCCATCCACAATCACACACACAGAGACAATACATCCTCTCCCTGTTGTGATAGTCGCTGGCACTCTCTTCCTCTCTCCCCATCTTTCTTACACATTGTCTTTCTCTTGTCTGAAGTGCACAGGGTGCAGATCATCACACTCTCCCTCTCTCCTCTCATCCCCCACCTCTCTCGCTCGCGCTCTCTCTCTCTCCTCGACTCTCGCGGCTCTCTCCGGCTGAGCTCTCGCTGGAAGATCGGGAGGAGGAGGAGGGAGGTAGGAGGAGGGAGGGAGGAGGAGGTGGTGGAGAGCGAGCGAGAGAGAGAGGAGGGGGGGACATGGCAATGGGGGGTTGCGGAGAGAGAGATTTCTCTCTCTCCCTCTCTTCTTCGTGGCCGTCACTGGGCCCCAGAAACAGGAGCGTGTGGTTCATTTACAGGTAGCGGCTGTTTCCTCATTCATTGGCTGGCTATGGATGTGAGGAGAGGACAATGGAGAGAGGGGAGAGGTAGATGATGCTATTGAGAGGCCGTGCCTTTTCAAAGACAGACTAATAAGCTATGTATTCTGTGCGTGTGTGTCTTTGAGTGTGCGCGTGCGAATATGTGCGTGTGTCTTAAATCTGTATTGTTCCTATGCATGTGTATACATCTGTGGTACGGAAGTGGCGATTGAATGGAGACTATGCAGCATGTTTATTTCTGTGTCTTCCTCCCGAGCGTTTTTCAAACACTGTGTATGTGTCCGTGTGTGTGTGTGTGTGTGCGTGTGTGTGTCTGTGTGTGAGGGTTAGTGTATGAAAGAGAGCACATATTGATGCATTTCAGTCAGACAGTGTGGGTGTATTTCATTCTCTTTGAGTCATGATTTCTGTAAGCCGATATTTTTAATTCACCAGGACTTCCCATATATTTCTGTTCCTTCGCCATTGTCACATCTCATGTAATTTTTTGATGTGTCTCACTGTATCGTTAGAGATGTGTGGTATTTTTACTGTACGGGGGAAAGTCAGTAAATGGAAAGAGTGCTTTTTCTCTTTTTTTCCCCCCCTCTAATGTGGGAAAACTGGTCGTTTCTCTGCACGTTTGTCCGTGTGCATGCATTTGTCTTGATGTGAGAGTGCATGCGGCTATATACACTGAATTAAATGTATGTGGTTTTCACATATAAGTGTGCATGTCATAATGCTTGCAGTGGGAGTGTCTCTCCTGCACATTTGTCTGTGTGCTTTTCATCTGTCTAGCATGTCTCCATCCACAGTGTGTGTGTGACTAACATCTGTCAAGTGCTTCACTTGTGATGTGTGGGTAATGCCCCCACATAGGCTGCCTATTTGCATGTACATTCAGCAGGTGAATGGTTAAAAAGCTCCCTTTTTCTCACTGATTGTGGCTAGAAGAGAGGATGACTCAGGAGGGTACATAATAACTCTAGTCTCTAGTAGGCTTACAGCTTTATTCCAGCCAGTTCACTGAGAGTGTGCCCTGCTAATTAACCAGGGACATTTGTTCTTTTTATGGTCCTGCTTGGCTGGGCCATGCTGGACTCTGTAGCAACAGACGAGTCACACAGCTTTACATATGTAAAGGGAATCAGGTGCATTACAGTAAGCTAGCAATGCAAATTAGAAACCCCCAAAAGACAAACGGTGCCCCCCCCCCCATCCAACACTTGAATTGACGAGGAGCCGGATGAACCATTCCAC
>VUQK01012339.1:7298-22142 GCA_015106715.1 Bujurquina vittata
GCTCATTGCCACACAAGTTCGGCCCTGCAGTGCATGAATCAAATGAAGCTGATGTTGTTGTTGTTTTTCATATGGAGTGCAGGCAGCGGTTGCACAAACCTTTTTGGCTCAACTGATACATGTGAATTTCATTTATTCTCAGGAATTCTAGTCACGAGTCTTGTGACTGCTGCAGGATGTTAAGATCACACGCTGTGTTTGCTTTGGGGAAACTAAAACTAAACTTTTCAAAGCAGATTTTCCAAATATGCCCTCTCCCATGTTAAAAAGGTTGATTTGTTGTGGATTTGGGTAGAATATCTTGTTAACAGCTGCTCTTATCACCAAGACTGAAACTTGTGTAGGAGCGTCACTCTGTACAAGCGCAAAATGAAACTCTCCGAGTGTGGGCGTGAAGCAAAGGAATGTGGTGAGTATGCCAAAAAGCTATCTCACGTTTGGTAAACAGATGTATCTCCCCAGTCCACAGACTCCTGTGTCAGGACCTTTAATTAAGTCAGATATGTGAGTGGGATGTAAAGGTCTGCCAGTATCTCACTCAAAATACTGAAAGTGCCAGATTATGTAAAAAATAAAAATAAGAGAGGACTTTTTCTGCGTGGGCTGATAAACCATAGAAAAACCCTGACCACGAAATAACTGTGTCTCATGAAAACATCATCCTTCAGGGAGACCAAATCTGTTCAGACAGGCAGGTAGAGAAAGCTTTGAAACAGGTTGTATCACTTGGGGCTTGGAATGGATGCAGCCTTTGATATTTGAAGTGTGCTACCCATGAAGCCACAAAAAGAAACAACCCAGGCTTGAGGACTGAAATGTTCTTTCACAAAGAAGATGACATTTCTACATCGATGTTGGTCAAGTGCAAGAAAACAATTGCTTTTCCATGATCTTGGTAACAGATTCCTGGTGTCTGGGCAGATTACAGCCATTTACTCTACATTTAAGTGTGTTTTGTGATCCTTTTACTGGAAAGAGTATCAAATAACTATGAACTGATATTTCAGACAAGGAGGAATGCAAACCGAAACTTCTACAGGCAAACAACACTCTTCCTCTCTTTCCGTAAGCTGAAGAGTCTCTTCAAAGTCCGCTGTGGGGCTCTTTGCATTCCATTGCACTCAGCTCTTGTTTTTATACACCAAAAAGGGAATGGCTGGGTGCCCTCCCTAAGGATGAAAATGCCTTGGATCACTGAAGCAACGCAGTTCACGTGCACTTCAGGCAGTGTGCATGTGACCACGTTAGCTTGTCAGGGTCCAGTTCCAGGGCACAACAGATCTGTGGTTAGTCAGCACACCTGTATGAGCAGCCAGCTTTCTGCAGAGTCACTCAACTAGTGCAAAATGCTTTGAGTTATCCCTGAATTCACATTCCAAAGGTAAGGAAAGAACATGCTAGCACATTAGTTAGCACTAAACAATAAAGCTACTTTAGTAGATATTTGGCCACAGACTAAAATCTGCATTTAAGATTTCATGTTAATTAACGCCACAAATAACATCCTCATGTTGGCACTACCAAATGAGGGCTCATAAAGTTAAGATGCATATCTGCAAATCATATGGCATAAAATATAGCACGACATGTATGTGTGATGTATTTTTAGTCAAGAGTATTTTCATTGTGTTACTGGATGCTAGGCCCCCGTTTTCAAGGGTATTTCTAAGTGACCTTGACTGGATGTCCTTGCTCACGTGCTGTCATTAGCCCAAGAACTCAATTCCTGTTGATAATCATTGCATTGCACCATGTCTTCACATGGGACCGTATCCTTCTTGCCTGTCTCACGCTTATCATGTTTCATTGCCAGAACATGATGCAGTGTCAGTTAACGCCTACAGACGTGGACAGAATATTGTTGGTACTCTTCTGTTAAAGAAAAAAAACCCACAAAGGTCAGTGAAATCACTTGAAACTGACAAAAGTAATAATAAATGAAAATTTTACTGAAAATGAACTGAGGAGAATCAGACATTGCTTTTGAATTGTGATTCAACAGAATTTTTTTTTAAAAAAAAACAACAACAACAACATGAACACATGAAACTGGCCCAGAGAAAAATGATGATACACTTAAATTAATATTTTGCTGTGCAACCTTTTGAGGCAATCCCTGCCGTCATCCCATTTCTGTAACTCGCACTGAGACTTCTGCACCTGTTGACATGTATTTTGTCTCCCTCTCCATGAGCAAACTGCTCCTGGGGGCTCAAATTTGAAGGGTGCCTTCTCCAGACTGCACGTCTGAAAACGTCCTTCCACAGATATTCAATAGGATTCAGATCAGTGCTCACAGAGGTCACTTCAGAACAGTCTAATGTTTCATTCTTAGCCAGCCCTGCATGTTTTTAGCTGCATGTTCTGGGAAATTATCCTGTTGGAGGACCCATGATCTGCAACTGAGACAAAGCTTTCTGACATTGGACAGCACATTTTCCTCCAAAATGCCTTGGTAGTCTTGAGACTTCATTGTACCCTGCACAGTTTCAAGACACCCTGTTCCAAATTTTTTTACATTTTGTCTCATCTGTCCAAAGGACATTTTCCCAGAAGCTTTGTGCCGTGTCAATATGCATTGTGGCAAATTCCAATCTCACTTTTTTATGATTTACTTACAACAGTGGCATCTTCCTCAGTCATCTTCCATTAAGTCCACTTTGGCTCAAATGGCGACGGATGGTGCAATCTGACACTGATGTACCTTGACCTTGGAGTTCACCTCCGATACCTTTGGAAGTTGTTCTGGGCTCTTTGGTTACCATTCTTATTGTCTGTCTCTTCAATTTGTCAAGTTTCCTCTTGTGGCCACATTAACATGCTTGTCATTGATTGTCTCTCTCATATCTGAGACAGCTCACTCCTTGGCTTTCTGTGGTCCATGTTCAGTGTAGTTTGATACCAAACGACACAGTGGCTACTTTTCACCTTTTAAAATAAGTACAAGTTAGATTACACCTGTGATGCTTATTACAGGACACCTTAATTTATTATGTCCCTATGGTCAAAGTATTTTCAATCTTTTCTAGATGTCCCATTATTTTTGTCCACGTCAGTCAATGTCTGATTTTTATTAGTTAATTTTCAGTTAAATTTTATTTATTATTACTTTAGTCAGTTTCAAGTTATTTCAGTGACCACTGTGTGTTTTCCTTTAACAGAAGGGTTCCAACAATAGTCTGTCTGTATTTTCCCTGAAGTCCTACAGTAAGGCTAATCTGAATGTTTTGGTTGGGGCTTTCCAATCTATTTAATTCCATCCACGAACACAGAAGGTGAAATAGAAAATAGTTACCTTTTCCCTTTCATTCTGCATAATCAATCAACAGCCAAAAGTTTCCCAGAAAAAAAATATCAGTTGTATTTGTGTAAATGCTTCACACACTCCAGTACTCCTGCTATTACGCAATGAGTTGTCGTCACCAAAGGTGAATATCCCATTTCAGCGCTAATAATTTATTGCCCAGGACACACTTGAAAAAGAGATTTTAATCTCAATGTGTTCTCTTCCTGGATAAATAAAGGTAAAATTAAAAAAAATAAAAATATAAATAAATAACTGGTTGTGTGGGAAAAGTTACAGAATGAAAACACATGAGCTCATAAAAAGATTTTATCATTGTGTCTGCACTATGTGGGTACAGTACAAGAATAGATTTTTTTTTTTTTTTTAAGTAATCAGCTCACACAAGATGCATGTCAGCTGTAATGGTCTCAAATCCTGACAGATTATCAAAATAAAAAGGCCAAAAAAAACCCACAGTGTTGCAATGAAGTATCAACAAGAGTTTTGCGAGGCTAAGTGGAGCATAAATGGACAGAAAAAAACATGCTGCACACACAACATTCAAGATCAAACACACTCAAAGAAGGAGGTTAGGTTCACAGAGGTCACACAGCAAATCCCAGATTTATCAAAGGGATCTGCTTCCAGTCAGCAGGTGCGGGATAACTGTATACGGTTTAATGACACGTCTGACAAGAATTAAATATTCAGGGGTGTTTCTGTGTATTTCTGATGAAGAAACAAATTAAGTTGCTGGGTTGAATGGAGGAATGACATCACTATATAGTGCAGTGGTAATAATGGGGGCGAGCGGGGTTGAATGAGGTCTGCCAGCTCACATGCAGAGATGAGTAGGAGGATGTTGTTTATAACCTATTTCCAACAAGTGCTTTCAAGTACACTAAATAGATTGAGTTTCCTCTGTCATGAAGTTTATATTGTAAGACCCTCTAGACTTTTGAACTACCTTTTCTTTGTGATAAAAACTAGAATTCAATTTGTCTGTTTAAAAACTTATACTACGAATATACAATACAAGGAATCCTGAGCTGGAGTTAGCACCTTGTTATCTTAGTTTTTCTTCTATAAAAAGCCTCTAAAATTTTATAATTAATTTATCTTTAAGTTTTTCACCGGTTGCCCGTGAACGGCATAATTGAAAATTTTTGGTTTTTACAAGTCAGTTACAAAGTGTACTTTAGGGGTGTTCTTATTGATTCCTTAGGCATGTAGGTTATCATGATCTACACTCACAGGACACATCATTAGGTAGACGTGTTGAGGTGCTTGTTAATGGAACTTGGTCAAGAAGACCTGCTGAAATTCAAGCCGATCACCAGAATGGGGAAAAACGGTGGTATAAGTGTCACTGGGATTTCCCCACACAACCATTCCACGTGAGCAGCAGAGCAAAAAATAAAAATGCCTCGTCAATGCCAGAGGGCAGAGAAGTAATGCCAGACTGCGTCAGGCTTACAGGAAGGCAAAGGCAACTGAAATAACCACTGATTCCAACAAAGGTATGCAGAAGAGCATCTCTGAATACTGAAGTAGATAGGCTACAGCAGCAGAAGGCCACACTTCTGCAACTTCTGTCAGCTAACAACCAGGAACTAAGCCTACAATCTGCATGGGCTCAACAAAATTTGACAATAGAAGATATTTTCTTGGGGCACCTCAGCACCAGTTGAGCATCATTTACACACCATGGGCTACGCTAGTATTTTTGTCACTTTATGACCATAGTCCACACAAATTCTGATGCCTTTAGCAGAATAATGCAACATGTCACAAAGCTAAAATTACATCAAACTGATTTCTCGAACACAGCAGTGGATTCGCTGCACTAAAATGGCCTCCACAGTCACCAGATCTCCACCCACTTTGGAGAAACTTTGGAATGTGGTGGAACAGGAGGTTGTTCACAAATGTGCAGCCAGCAGATCTGCAGCAACTGTGCAATGCTAGAATATCAATATGTACCAAACTCTCTGAAGAACATTTCCAGCGCCTTGCTGAATCTATACTATGAAGAATGAAGGCAATTCTTACAGCAAAAAGGGGTCAAGCATAGTACTAGCAAGGTGCAACTAATAAAGTGACTGTTAAATGTATACTTTATTGTTGCAGCAGCCTCACTTGGCCAAAGTGAATATATTGTACGTTTTAGAGATAATGTGCCAATGCAAAAAAGTAGTCCTATACATTTGTTTTGTATGCACACATACATATCCAGAGAACAAGAAAACGCACGCACATCCAAAAGTGTAAAAGAGGGTGCTGGACAAAAAACAATAGTAGAAGAAGGATAGACACCTAAACAGCTCATGTTACAAACATTTTACAAAATCATTCAATTTATTCAATCATTTCAATGTGATCGAACTTACCAAGATTACCAAAAACATATGAAATGCATATAGGACAATAGGTGGGTTTTCAAGGTGATTAAAACAATCAGCCAAGGCAGTATGCCAGTTCGTTTAAGTCAGCTCAGCTCATTGTTGAAACAGGCAAATAGAGAACTGCAAACAACAGCTTCTGCACAAACACTATGATCAGATGACGTACAGTATAGCCCATGGCAAACATATACCTAATATCACCTGACAGTTCAGTGCTTTCTTCATTACTCTTCACTGGGTACACAGTGAAATCAGTCATGATCAGGTCAGGTCTGGGTGTGTTTTCTAAAACACATAAAGCTTGTGTCTTACCCAGAGATGAAATATAAAAAGAAATGTATACTATGGTTCTACTAAAGTCCACGCCAAAATCTGCACTGACTTTGTGCTAATCTGAAAAATATAACCAGCTCTTTCTTATTCGGAGTGCAGCCGTTCACTGCAGTCTTAAGGTATGCTTGTGTTCTTCAGACAGGTAACACATGAACCATCATTTTCCAGTAAAGAAAATATGTACAATAAATTCTCAGGATATATTTTTGGAAAGTATATACACTAAAGTAAACACTAACCTTTAGCAGCAAGTCAATGATCTTAATTAACATCCATTGTTCCATTGTTATTGGTTTGCATTTGCTTAGTATCATGATCACACTACCCACACAGTAATTTCCGTCTGATCCTACGCTCAGCGCATGTCTCGGATTTATGGCTTGATAAGTTTCCACTTGATTTAGCAAAACATTCTTATGACAGATTTAAGCCAACGCTTTCCTGGCCACATCTGGCCATTCATGACTTAAGTCATTCATTTGTTTAGCTTGTTGCAAAAATGAGAACATTTACTTTCTGTAAAATAAATGGAATTCTGGTTACCCAGTCTTATTAGCACAAGATTGTTTTTTAAAGCTGAATGTATTCATCTGTGGAGTTCACAGCACTGGCCTCCCCAAAAATGCAGAAACTAACAGCATAAAGAATCATCAACGCTTTCTATGCAGTTGAAATGCCACACAAACAAACAATAAAAACATTAGATTTTAAAGCGTCTATTAAGATGTCATGCAGTGTTTACATGATCCTGCTCCTTCAACATTAATAATTTACTTTTTTTGATTTAAAAAAACACATTTAGAGTTTGAGTTTTACGTATCGTTCCTTCTCTTGACAACAAAAACAATAAAAATACTAAAGCTAGCAATGTGTTAGTCTTTCATAATGGCCATTAATGGGGTTTCTAAATGTATTGTTTCAATAAAACCAATAAAAGGCTTTAAAATGTTTCTTTAAAAGATTTAAATTGTTGTTTTTACCCAAATGTATCACTATATTCTTGTTACTTGAGCAGAGGCTAGTGATAAGTCATTCTAAGAGAGCTCCAAATCTGGTACAAGCTACAAACTGATGCCTGACACTTGTCACTGTGTGGCGAGCACGGCATGCTGCAAATTAAATTTAAGCTGGTCTCAGCTTGTTTTCACCAGCACTTCAATGACGCAGTAAAACATCAACCATATATGTTCGCACACACAAAAGCATGAGTCGGCAACAATGTAACTGGCCACACTCTTCTTCGCCTTTATATGCAACAGCAGTTTAGGGATAGCCAAAACCAGCGCTGTATGGAGTCCTTCTAAAAGTTGCAATTCATGATCACCAACAAAGAGGAACTGGATGGACCAAGAACTCCTCAGCCTGCTGCTGAGGTATGTAGACTATAGCTCCACAAGTTCACAGGCAAACAAGATCACGGCTGAAGTCAACAAACCCTCCAACAAAGACTTAGCAACAACGTAGCCACACTTGACTTAGTTGTCAAACCGGAGTAAAGAATAGATTAAAACACATTTTATTAGCGACTGAGTCAAAATAAACTACAAGTGATTGCCACATGTCACCCATCACAACAGTGTGGCTTTCTGATGAGTTTAAACTTTTTAACGCCCATGAAAAATAATCGCAAAGAAGAATGAGATCAATATATATTAGTATGGTCAGGTTATTGTTGTTGGTTTTGTTCCTCTTAAGGATTTGGTAATAATTGGAAAAATATCCCCAGCCCGATTCTGATTAGAAAGACCTTCAAACAGTACGCTTTGCTGTTTACGAACATGTCTGATCTTCTGCTAAATCTCTTTTCTAGTTTGAACTTCTATTGAATTCCCCTCTAGAAGGATTTGGATAGTAAAACACTGGATTAAGGCACTGGCAGAACTCAGGAAAAAAACACAAATATTTATAATTTTTAAATCCATTTGATAAGCATTCATAGCAGAATTTAAGTGGATTATCTTTTCAAATGATGTTTTCCATAACACAATGAGCAACCTTTTCTTTTTCTCTCAGACATGACAGCCTACCAACACAGGGATCAACACTATACCAAAGCAGCTCTTTTTCTGGTAATGTGAAGGCGACAGGCTGGCTGGAGCTGGCAGACCTCCCTTTTTGTCTTTGATTATCAGCTGAGCTTGTATTTTGTCTGTGCAGTAATCCATCATATCATCATGTATGGGGGAGGATAAAAGACTTTAGCCCTGACCCAAATTCACAGAAAGACCTTGAGACAAAACAATGGCACAGCCTATAGCAAAAGCCCCTAATTATCGTTTTTGTGGGTGTGCAGGTATTCTCTGTGGCATGTAACCGGGGAACCACGCGCTGAAAACAATAATTTAATTCTCTTCGTCAAACATTTATCAGTGCTTGGACTTCACCTAACAGTCTGACACTTCATTTTTATAGTCTCAAGATTGCGGTACTTGAGGGAGTTTTTACAGCCAACTAAAAAAAATGAAAGTAAGTAAGAAATCTACTCTCAAATGGCAGGACACCATCTTGGCAGGAAAGTTAAAGAGTAGTTCTTTGTTTAAACAAATCTTTTGAAATTGAAATATTCTGAACCCCTATGCTATTTAGGTGATTCTTTGCTGAATGCAGCTCAGCTGGATGTGTAAGGTTCATTTTAAAAGTATAGAAGGTGTCGGTCTCCTGAACCCAAACTGGGAGCTGGTTCCACAACAGAGGCCTGAACCTGAAGGCTCTGCCTCCCATTCTGCTTTTGTGAACTCTAGTGACCACAAGTAAGCCTGCAGTCTGAGAACAAAGTGCTCTATTGGGATAACATACTATAAGGTCTCGGTACCAACGCAATGTACCAGACAGCCACTTGCTAATGCTAATGGCCGCGGCGCGAGCAAACTGTTATGACAGCGATCTGTTCTCGGGAGCTGACTGCTGAAATTCTCAGCAATGGCACCTCAGCAAGGCGCAGCGCCAGGTGATCAACTGCTGGATAGAACCCTGAACTGGGAAAATAAAAAATTAAAAAAACTCCATTGGAGAAATATATCGCTATTGCATGTGTCTTATCTTTGCTTAAGACTAGTCACTCAAGGCCAGCTGGTATTATCATAACACACCCTAACTACCAAATGATCTTAGTTGTTAAGTCTAAAAGGACAGGTTAGATAATGGTTAATATAAGAACCAGTTTGTTTGTTTTTTTTAATGTGTGGAATCACGTTGACTATACTAGTAGATATACTGTATGTCTAATGTTGCAAAGCAAAGACAAAGCATAACATGCAAAAGGCTATATGATACTCTACCAGCATAGATCTCAGCCTCTCTCCATGGGTCAGGTGAAATGCAAATGTTATTGTTATGTAATGCAAAAGTCAGAGTGGGGGGCTTTAGAAGGGACTGCAGTGAATTCATTCCAGCTGCACAATATAAAGAGAAGGATGGCATTAAAACAATGCAGATGAAGGCAAATGCATCAAGACAAATGAAACCAAGTCAACTTTTCCAATCATGGGTTAAATCATGGGTGTCATTTTCGCATATGACATGTTAAAGTGATACCTAATGAAGAGTCTCCAAATTTTGTGGTTCTGATTATGTGATTATGTCAGGTTTAAAAGCTAATTATAATAATAATATATTAATAATTATTAGTACTTAAATGAAAAGAAAGAAAATGTGAAAGCAGGTGAATAAAAATGTTACCGATCATACATTAATAAGGGTTTATAAATGAAAAATTAAACATGACCAACTACACGTTGTTGTAATGCCTGTGTAGGCAGCTTGTGTGGATATTTTATTAGACCTTGTTGGGTTTACTGATATTCTAGCCTTTATTTTAGATTTTTTTTTCTTTTGTTCCATTTATTCAATTCAGGGTCACAGTTGGGCTGGAGTCTATCATAGCTGCCATTGGGCAAACGGCATGGTACACCCTGGACAGGTTGCCTGCCTGCTGCAGGGCTAGCACAGAAAGACAACCACTCACACACACATTCGGTTTTGAATTACCAATTAACCTATGCACACGGAGGAAGCCAAAGGACCCGGAAGGAATGTGCATTTAAACTTCATACAGAAAAACCCCAGCCAGCAAACGGATTTGAACCGGGGACTCAGAACCCAGAACCTTTTTACTTGGAGGTGACAATGCTAACCCCTCACCCCAAAAGCCAAATAGATGACAAAAAAAAAAATTATATATTTACTTTTTAAATTTAAAACGAACTAATGAGGTTGATAAATAGCTTCCATATTTAGAATTACAAAATAAACTGTATGAATGTGGTACTAATGTTACACAGTAATGCACGAGGAAGCTTGCACGCAGCTTTTTTTGCCCAAGCCTTCTGCCCAGACTGCCCTGTTGTGCCATATGACTGGAACAACTGAATGAAGGATGCCTTAGAGTGGCTTAGCTCATGACATTAATAAAGTATGACTCATCATGTTTGTCTCCCCTCCAGCAGTAATATTTGCTACTCCAACTAAAACTCTGTAGATTTGCTTGGGTAGTAAGTTTTGATCTCAGACACTGGCGGTGCACAGGAATGATTCATTCTCAAAGGGTCTGCGTTGCACCTTTTAGCTGACTAAGTGCTGATCACAGCCTCAGATGAGAGAAGAAAAGGGGATGTAGAATTAAATTATCCTGCTGATGTCAAAAACATGGGTTTCAACACACTCGTTCTTTCAGCAAGAAAAATCATGGAAAAATCATGCGATGATGATCCCATGTGTCGAAATGGTAAGTCATATGAATTCTGTTCCTAAACACAACTGTCAACAGATGACTATCGACAGCATGCTACACTGCCCCCCCCCTCAAAAAGAACAAACCCCAACTGGGATCAATGGCTTTTGAAACTGAACTCCACAGGTTTGCTGCGTGGAATGTTAAAGAGTGCAGATGTCTATAAACAACCATCGGCAAACGTGGTTTCCCAACAAAAGGTGAGAGTAGGGGGCCAACAAGCTGTAACCGACACTGACCCTTTGAACTCCACCCACCTGATGATTTAACCAGATATAACATATCACCTTGGAGCATTCAGGTTAAACAAGCCCGGGCCTGTCTCAGTTTGACCCCAAAATACCAGAAGTCAACGGAAAGAGACGCATTGCAGCCAAGTCACGATGCTTCTGAAAAACAGAATGCAGAGCAAAAGCCATTTCTGTCACAGGTCACAAGAGTTTAGTGGCTTAGAAGGAAACCAATTATATCATTCTTAGAGGTTTGTCACCCCTGCTGATTGTTCCCTATCAACTGTATCTTTAACACAAACATGGAAAACACCATACAGCTAAAATTAACACTGCTAAACCACATCTAAAACCAGATTTTTAAACTTTATTTTTCTTTTTTTAATCTTTATAGGCGTGGGCACTTCACCAGGTTGCGTTGTGCAGTCTCTACTTAGAGTCTTTAGTTTCATTATTTCCTGCACCGGCCAACTTCTTACAATAAATCTGCTGTTTATTCAGCCTTGTTTAAGTTTTGCTTTCAGTTTTATTCTGAATTTGAACTTCAATATTTTGAATGAACGTGCAGCTGCAAATGCTTGCACATTACAGTTCCCTGACAGAAATTTGATTGTAATAATATAGATCATTACCAAGATGGGATTCTCAAGCAAACTGTATCAGTAACTTCTAGTTGAATGGCTATGCTGAGTTCACATGGTACACATTTCTAAAAAAAAGTTGTGTTTAATTATAGTACAACAAAGAAAAACAACTTTATTCTTCCAGTATTTTACTAGTTGTGTTGACATCAGGTTATAGAACAGAGGGTAAGTAGGTGGGCAATCAGTAGGGGCAGAATTGAAAAATTTGACCTTAAGGCGCACCAACAGGTTAATCCAAATACTTCCACTATTAGGTTTTGTCTGTAGCGTCACATTTATTACAGAAATCCAATAGTAACCTATTTCTCAACTGCATAGTTGCACACTGGGTTCGCCAAACTACATCACAAAAACACATTAACTGCTCACTCTTTTTAGGCACATTTGCATATAAAGAACACTGCCTGCTTTCATTCAGCTTAAAGGTTAGTTTTTTTTACTGCCCTGGCGCTCATTTAATTCCATGCAAAGTAAATTCAGAGTAAAGTTTTTGGAATATAACAAGAATGAGGCCAAAGAGAACCAAGCAATGGAGAAACACACTCCCATGTAAAGCCTCGATAAACAGTTGAGTGACAAGTACACACACACACACACACACACACACACACTGCGGAGGCTTGGAATTTATTCTTAGACTAAATTTTCTGCTATTTCCATCCCCTTGGTAACAAGATGGGAATTTTGCTGGGAACATCCCACCCCTTCCAGACAGAATGTGGCTCTTGTTACCAAACTGTTCTTTTCTCTGAATAAAACAAAACACGGCCTCCAGTGACTTCATACATGGTCAATTGAGTACACCATGTGTGGAGAAAAAGCTTAGAGTTAGAATAGTTTCTGTTTAAGCAAAGAAATAACATGTCGCTGCTGTCTCACAGCAGGCAATGGTAAGCAATTATAAATGTGTGTGTGATTTTAAGGAGTATTTATTTAGTCTTAAAGATGCAATATCTGTTCTGTCGGGAAACAGAGCTGAGAAAGAAGAAAGCCTGCAGAGGTTAAAACCTTTACACTCTTCCTAAAAGACATAACAAACCCGGAGGAAGCAAACACTGTATGAGCCAATAGGGTAAAAAAAAAAGTTGTGAATAAATACAGAATGCATGGATTTCATTCAAATGGTAAATTAAAGCACCATAAAGAAAACACTTCAGATACTGACACTAAGAAATGTTATTATTTGAAAGGTCTATGCTAAGTTTGAATTTGGCCCCAGCAAAAAAGTTGGGTCAGATGGCAACAAAAGCCACCTCATAACAAAAGCCAAATATGTTCTGGAAATGTGAACAACTAATCAGCTTAACTGGCAATACCTCAGTAAGATGATTGGGTATTAGAAACACCACAGAGAAGATTGGTTTTTCAAAGCTAAAGATAGGTAGCACTTTACCAATGCAAAATCACCGTAATATTACTCATTTTAACAATAATAGTAATAATAATATGCAATACTGTGCAAAGGTCTAAATACACCCTCATTTTTTTATGTTTTCCAAGGAGTCAGACTTTCTTGTAATTTTTTTTCAAGTGGACTTGAGCAATAGTTCTCAGGCTCTGAAGGTGTTTCAAAGTTTTTCTTTACACATTGGCTGCTTTTTCACTCATTTTCAGAGAAATGTTTTTTTTTTCTTTCCATTAAGCCACGTAATACTGACTCGTTCAAGTATAAAAAGGCAACTCAAGGCATGTACCAATGTGGTGTCTACACAAAACAGGAAATTTAGCAAAGAACCAATTTTACATTGTACTTGTAGGCATTTTGTTACTAGCAACCTGTTTCAAAAGCAGCATATGAAAGTCAAGTCCTTTAAGAAATCGGAAAAGAATACAGCAATGACTTGACACAGAACCTGAGACATAGAGCTGACTCTTCAGATGATCAATCTATTGCTTTGCTGAAGTCTCATCAGAAGTGGTCTCAGTGGAAAGGTGACTGTGTTATGAAGGCAAACAGGGCGAAAAGACTGAAGTATGCCAAATTACAAAGATCAGAAGAGAGGTACAACAGTGAGTGTCTACAGCCACCCGTAAAACATGGTGGAGTCGATAGTCATCATTTGGGGCTGCATTTCAGCCAGTGGTGTTGGAGACCTTGTCAAAATTGATGCAATTATGAATACAGAAAAGTGCTGTCCTGACTGAAAGTACTGATTTTGATCAATCATGCAATGCCATTGGGAAAGCATCCCAAAATGCCAGTGCAGTAAAAACATACTTGTATAGAAATACACACAGTGGAACACTATCAGTAATGGATTGCCCCCTCACAGTCCAGACCTCAAAATTACTGGAGTGTGGGATCATCTTGAGAGAATGGAACAAAGGCACTCAACATCCAAAGAAGAGCGTTGGAACGTCTTTCAAGAAGCCTGGAGAACTATTACTGACAGCTATTTAAAGAAATAATAAGAAAGCTAATGTAGCGACCGATTCAGAACTGCTACACTAAATTGAGAGAATTCAAGCCATGCTGAAGTAAGAAGATGGCCATACCAAACACCAGTGGCGACCGTGCATTTCACACCTAGGCCTTAAGTAGTGCTCCGCCTGAATCACTCCACCCTCAATAACTATTTTATGGCTATAAAAAACATGTTTTTATGCAGAAATGCAGTATAAAGAGCTGTTGCATTGCAGACCCGGGGTGCACAAGTCTCTTACTGCCGCTACAGCTATGACACATAAAAAAGCATTGATGATAACCTGCAGTGTTCTAGCTAGCCATGCTGAGACGCCCTTGCGCAGGGCTGAGGATTTCACCGCATCATTTTGGGAGCTCTGCTGTCCCTGCATTTAGCAAACAGGAGCGCACTCCGCCCCGGCTAGGCTGCTGCTGCTATTCTCGTCGCTTGGGCCTGTATCATTCATTTCATCGCAATTTGCAATCTACCACAGAGCACGGGCAGCTTCAGTCACAGTCACAATGCAGCTGTGATCTCTCTATGGTTGTGAGCGCGCCTGACTTGGAAAAAAACGACACTGAGTGCATCGCTTACGAGTTTTTCCACGCCCCCACTGCTCTATGCTGTGAGTGTGCGTGTGCGCGCCCACGCGCGTGTGTTGCGCCCGCTATGCAGAGGCTGTCAACTGTTATTTTTTTTTTTTTTAACATCAGCTGTAGCCACCAGAAAGGATCGCTGTAACCAGTTTGCTAGCGGGAACTAGCTTTAGCATTAGCGATCGTTAGGTGCTGGAAGCCTCCCTTTCCACCCCT
>VUQK01012341.1:0-11403 GCA_015106715.1 Bujurquina vittata
TGACTGGTTTAATGACTTTCTTTGTAAAATTAAAGTTCTTTTTTGTTTTTGCAATGCCTTTTACGAAAGAGTTATTGTGGAATTTAAAGAAAATGCTTGATGTTCCTCCAAAAAGAGAAAAACAACAGGGGGGAATGCACATATGCTCGGTTTGTATTAACATTCAGTCTTTCATGTTGTTTAGTCTCGACAGATTAACTGATGATGGGTGACAAATCATCCTGAGTTGCAGAAATCTGAAAGGTGAGCTGAGAGGGCAAGGTGCACACACTGTTTAGGTAAATATCTAGGGCTTTCCAGGGCTCAGAAATCCAATTGCGTGACCTTTTTTTTTTCTTTCAGCTAACAAGAATACATCGTTGCTATTAAAAGGCTGCATCGAGCTTCCAGGGGGAAAAAAAATAGTATTCAGCACCTAAACACGTCAGACACCATGAATGAACTGCACATGGAGATATAACGAGACTGACAGGCATTAAAATGGTGAGGCGCATGACATAAACATAAGCTTCAGGCATGAATCAGATACAAAACCAAACTCACTGATTCATTTTGATATAAAGTATAGTCTGATTTTTTTTTTATTTACATTGGTTCTTTGAAACACAAAAATTAAAACATCTTGAAATTTTACTTGTTCCCCTAATTATTATTTTCAGTTGAAATCTGCTCTCTGATTCCATAACGTGTGTTATTTGCTCAGTCTTAAATATGGCTGGTTCATTTTTTTTTTTCAGAAAAGACCAAAAACCCTGGGGTTCACTGAGAAAAGCAGGGCCCCTTTGCATTGCCCCTTGATGCAACAGTCACTATAATGAAAGTGGCATGGTGTGTCCGCTGTTAAACGATTCACATGAGACTCTCTCCCTCCTTCTTCCCTCTATTTATCTCAGTTCTATAGTCTTCCTGTCTTTGACCCATGTAGAATCTAGCTTCCCATTTGGGCTTCCATGCGTCTAGTCATTTACATTTCAGCACGTTTAAACCCTTCCAAATCAGATCCAAAAGCGTGTCATCACACTGACTGTCAGGAGAAGCACATCCCTTAATTTCATTTAAATGTTCCTGTTTTTTTTCTCCCTCTTCATTTTCTTCCATTTCAGTTTGGTTGGAGGCTTTCTCAGAGGTAACTGTTCTGAATGAATGATTGTGTAAACGTGAATCACAGCTTACAGCCCGAGTGAACCACAGTGGAATACTTCAAAGTTATTAGTTACATTCCCTGAAAATCACTTCCTTCATCATAAATTTATAACGGCTGAATTGTAACCAATAGCTTTCATAGTCTGCCACCTAAAAAGGACCCAACGCGCCAATTCCAGGTGAATTTTTGATATTTCATTATGAAATGAGCCAACTGTCTCATTTCTATCTCCCAAAATTCACTTTGCAAGAATTATTGCAGCCCTCCCCGTCCCTCCATTTCTGCATGTCTTGTCTCATCTTCTTGTCCCAACCCAGGCTCATCTGATTATCAACTGATATGTTTCTGTCTTTATGCATTTTACATTCAATACCAATGATGAATTCAAGCACTGACAGTTAAATGCCTCTTACAGCTCCTAATTACAGAGGTGGTATTTCCTGATATAATTTTGTTTCTATACAGTTAATTATTGTTTGTGGCATTGTTGTCAGTACACCTAAATATATAAGAGTGGTTACTCAATTTATTTCAGTTGATTATTTGCATTAATAAAAACCGTGTATACATGATGGCAGTTTTTTCTCCTGCAGCCATTGTTTCCAAGTTGATGTAATTTTACAACTTGGGAAAATAATTCCATAGTTTCTAGATAAATAATGAATCTTTGGTGAAGCAATGAACAACTGTGTAAGAAAAAGTGTTCATGGACTTTCAACTGGGAGATTCAGGTTTGTGTCCCACATAGGGACAAAATTTTCAAATGCAATTCATTTATTGAACAGTTTATTGGATTGTTCCTTTTTTCTTTTCTTTTTTAGTCTTCTTGTTTAGATTTCGTAAAACTATCCACTTAGGTTTCACAAAAGATTTGGCTTCAAACAGATTCATATCATATTATAAGCTTAACCACATACTAAAACACAAATACGCGTCTCTCACAGCTTCAGCAGCTGCAGTCCAATCCCCAGTTTGTGGACTTTACACGGACATCTCTCCTACACAAACTGAAAAGGATGCCCGCGTAAATAGATTGTGATGAAGTTGGGTTTTGTTCTAAAGCTGCTCAGGCATCATGAGATTTTTGTGTTTCACAAAAACTTCACAGAAGGGCAACACAATGTTTTCTTTTTTAATCTAGCCAATGCTTTGCAGCAGAGGTGGATTTAGTTTCTTTCTAAAAAGGCACCTAACTTTGCACCATTATCGCAACAGTCTGTTCTCCTAAGTCAACTTGTAATGTATAAACCTAGATAAAGAATGATTTAAAAGTCCGTGCTTGCAAGTTACTGAGAATCCATTGTTCAGTATGTCCCACATTTAAGGTTGCGTGACACTATGAAATATTTCCTTAAAGCACTTGCCAGAACTTTGCAATTAACATGGCCTTTACAAAAATACACACACACACATACACAGTCACATTTTCCCCTTTGATGATATTCTGAAATCAGTTCTCTTTAATCACATGCGCTGTGGTGTTCAGGTGTTGAAAAGCCTTTTCCCTCCCATCTTCCTGAGGTTGTTGTTGTTGGAAAATAATTCACACTGGATGGAAAGCAAACCCTGAACCTTTCTGTAATCCAAAGGGGAAGCATGGCTTGTATTTTTTTTTTAAATCAGGAAGCTTATAGATAAACAATAATAATACATTTCAGCTAATGAAACCGACCACGACGTATGGAGAGCTTACCCGTAAGCCCAGCGCCTCAGCCTTGTCACCATTTGTTTGGAGCTGTTTGTTTTTAACTGCCTGCTATTGTTACTGTTTTTAATCTGAGAGGCAAAAAAAAATTATTTCAATGCTCCATGGATTAAAGAAACTGTGATTTTCCACTTCAAACACATGCAGTGTATCGTGTGATAAAACGACTGCAGCTCAGAGTTTCATTGTCCTTTTCTCTTCATGCGCCAAATGCTGTTTATTTAAACTGTACACTTTCTTTTTTGGTTTCCAAGTGCCTGGGTGTCTCTGTAAAGATAGCTTCTTTTTTTTATTTGGAGGTATTGTTTACATTCCGAAAAGCTTGGTTGGAATAATCCCAGAGCCCACCTGCTCAACCCAAAGTGATCGGAAAGGAAAGGAAAGGAAAGGAAAGGAAAGGAAAGGAAAGGAAAGGGCCAGGAAGGTGTGTGTGCATAAATGTGTATAGCAATAATACACAGTAAGTCTATCCTTAGCCATAACTGCAGAGCAAGAAAACAATGGGACGGCTTTATTTGAATCACACCAATTCCTTTCGCTCATCATATACCCCTAACCCTCTTGTTCTTTGTGGTTTCAGGAAGTCCGGTCAGATGGCTAAGGTAAGGGCTAGCTTTGCTCCACAGGGAAATGCAACTCCAAGGGCCCAGTAAATGATGGAAAAGATGAACTATGTTTCTGAGAGAATGAGTGAGAGAGAAAGAAAATAAAAGAGAGCAAAGCAAAAGACAGACGTGCAGACATGTGAGGGTGAGAAAGTGAATCAGCCTTCAGCTTATGGCGTGAGTGCATTCATACATATTGCTGAATTCCTTAATCAGTCACTGAACACATGCCTAACAGAACAACATCTGTACAGTGATGAGAACAGCTCGCGCACGCCGAGCAGTGAGGTTTTGTTTGAAAGTAAAAGTTTCTGTTCAGGCTATAAATCATCTGTGCTTTCAAAATGTAAAGCTGGTATCATCTTAACAAGAGTTAGAAACCTTAAGACAGACGAGTTGCAAATCAGCTACAACTTTAACTGCATTGCTTTGAAAAGTCACTTATTATTTTCAGGTAGCTGTAGACCTCCCCTCGCCCTGTCCAAGAACAGGTTGTGTATGAATGTACTTTGGGCTTGTTTTAGTTACACAAGCAGTCAAGTATGTAAATGTGCCCACTTTTTTTTTTTATTTAAAAAAAACTGCAACATTCTGACAGTGAGTTCTATGCCTCCATTCCCACCGACACTACCACCACCACCCTCCAGGGCTGGGGGCATTTTAATTGGCCCACTTCCGAAGTGTAATTTTTTTAATTGCTTGGAGACACTCTGCTCTCTTTAAAAGAATCAATGCAGATGTAATAATATCTGTAATTGTCTGCCACGCTCCAGGGACACCACAAAAGCCTTGGATCAATGGAGGAAAGCAGGGAAGCTGGTAGGGGTTAATTTTTCCTTTTCTGGAGGTAATGACAGGGAGGCAACGCTTGGCTCCTGGCATAGAGGCACAACTTGTGCTGTTCCTATTGTCTCTACAGCGCCTAATTGGGCCAAATGCAGTTAGTTCCCCTTGGCAGAGGCTGTCGAGGTGGTGATTAATGAAGCCTCCAGTCACGTAACCTGATAAAAAAGAAAAGAACGGGATAGGAAAGGGAAAAAATATCAACCTGCTTTGTGTTCTTCATCCTTTTTCCTTTCTTGTGCTTTTTCACTGCCTTTGTCAGTTCTCCACAACTTCTTTCTCAAAGTAAACAGGTTAAGTAGTTTAAGTTTGGTGAGGTTTATTTTTCTTCAGGGAATGAAAGGGGGCATGCCCATTACTACACTGTGGCAGTAATTAAACAAAAAAAAAAAAAGAAGAAGAGGAACAGGGGGTTGGCTGAGCTCGAGTTCCAGGTCTCCTTGCATTATGTGCAGTATCACGTATTCTTTGTAAAAAATTTAAAAAAAAACTCGCTGGCCAAGGAGACAGTATTTGGATTTTGCAGCAGTCTTTCCCGTACAGTCTCCAGAGATGTGTGTCATAATCCAGGATCAAGAGGTCACAGGTATTAGCCTCCCAGGATCGTCATGGCCTTTGACTAATTACCTCATTAAGCTGCACTCCAATACTTTTCATGGTCTCTGTGGCCCGGCCTCGTTGGTTGGCGTAAAGTGAACAGAGTGGACACAGAACCCATCTTGAGTGACCCGATCGCGGCTTGTTGCCGCCTGGTAGGTGGGGTGGTGGGAGGGAAATCAATCCTCTGTAAATATATTAGATGCAATTACATCCTGCTGGACTTTGCCTAACACATTTATGGAAGCATTAGGCAAAGTCTTCCTTTATCAACCCCCCAGGGCCATTACGACAATGACATGTAATTTTCACATGTAGGAACTGGAAAGGTATTGGAAGGTATTGGAAAAAGAGCACAGAGGAGGAGTTTCAGGCCTTAAGTTTTGATTGCATTCAGAACAAAGTCATTTATTTTAGGTTGATAACTCTTTCTAGCTTGGTCTAATCCTAATAACAAGGCTTGATGCATCACTGCAGCCAGGCTCATGAAGAAACTTTGGATAAACAGTTACTTTTATACCTTTACTTTTATATACCTACAGTGTAAGATGCAATAAATTAGCGTCGCATAGTGAATAAACCTATTCCTTTACTCCGCGATTAATTTCAGCACACCTCCATATAAATACATCATCATCCATATAAATGAATTATTAATATGGCATTTCAGTTTCTCTCAAAGAGAAGTCTGATATACTCATTTTTCACGTGATAATCAGCAGTAGTTGCTGAATTATTTGGGGGATTTGATTAATGTTTGTATTTGTGTATGTTCATTTTGTCTGGAATTACGTAGGCACCTTAATTCCTCTGTGAAAAAATACCCAATTACCATAAAACGTATGAATGATAATTGTGGAACAATGTAATGTCAATAGCCTTCTGATTAATCCCTCTGAACGCAGCCAAATGGCTGGCACAGTAACTCGGTAAGTGATAAGCAATTTAATTTGTTCCTAATTACTAAGAGACCCATTTTGCCACTGTCATGATGAGATTTTGAAACCTCCTTAACCAGCCAAGCCTTATACATTTATAAAAGCACCCCCCCCCTTTCCTTTTGGGAAGGTATTCAAGTCCAATTACTCACAAGAGGGCATGTGTGCTTATAGTAGTACAAGAGGTGCTTGACAACAAAGTTTATCCCAAACAGCTAAGACTCAAACTACATTCAGATACTTTGGAGATCAACAGCTTTCCTACTGTAAAAGTATTTGTTTATGTGTGTTAATGCCTGCATACTATTGTGTCCAAATTATACGAGCATTATTATTTGCAGGGTTTCACAGTCAATAGCTCATTTGTGATTATCCATGAAATAGCTTTGAGCCTACATGCCATAGGTTTTTCAAACAGCCTTTTTTCCCCACCTTTTCTCTTTCTTTTAGCAATGAGCTGGGGAACTGGGGTCTGCTTAGATGGGCTCAAATGCAGCATCGCATAGTTTTACCTCAGGGCTTCCTCGCTGTCACCCAACAGCACCCTCAAGACCACTATTCTCCTTTTTATCCCAGACCTGAATTCTTCATTTGGTCACACTGTTTGCTCCTGAATGGTCACCTCTGAGGAGATTAACCCTTTCATTAAAAATGCCTGACTAGGGTCAACCTTCTGCCTGGCTCTGCAGTCCCAGTGCCTTGCTTTGATCTATCAGCTATGGTGAAATTATTAGCAATCTCTAAGCCATGCCATGTGATTTGTTTTTGTAAATTTGTAGAAATTATTCATAATCCTATTATGTGGCCAAGGGGTAACCTGCATAAAAAAAAATATAAAGCCTTTGTCATGGGGAAGGCAGTAGGGGCAAATGCTGAATGAGGGCAAACTGGAGTTATGGGAAAGCAGAAGGTTTGTGATGCAGTCCTAATCTGCCACAATGGGTCTTATTCTAGCTTTAAAAAGTGCCTCTGTAACTTAAAACATAAAACATGGTTTAATTTATCAATTTCCCAACACTCTTTCCAGAAACTGAATAACTGTGGCGTTACAAACCTCAGTCCCAACAGCGGGCATTATCAGCAGGGTAATGTATTGCACATAACTAGGGGAAGAGAAGAAATCACAATTTTTACACCGCCCATCTCCCTTTCAGGGGCCAATACTTTGCAGAACAAAAGTCAATGTCTCAGCCTAAATCTTGTCTGACAACGCGTAGCAGCCAGTGCTATTTTGGGCTCTTTGTGGTGCCAATCTCCTATCTCTCCTGTGACATTTTTTCAAAGAAAGAGTAGATTTCCTAGAGACTCTGCCCTTTGCAACTTCCACAGTGTATTCTTGCCCATAGAGTAAAGACCCTCCTCCTCACTCTTATGCGGCTGCTCTCTGCAGTGACCTGAGAAAGGGGAAATTAAGACAGCGTATCAGGCTAAGAGCCCTATCTTTAGCTGGCAAAGTGAAAAGACATTATACAGATGCTTAATTCTCAGTTACACATTTGGAATGAAAGGTGCAAAACCTGGGAAAATTTTTGTCAATGAAAACAAGAGCAAAAAGTATTTAAACTCTAAATAACATCTGATAGGAAACTGCTGCTACTTTGCTCAGATCAAACCTTACAGGAACATTTCCTGACTTGCAATACCTTCGATTTATAATTGTCTGGAAAGTTATTCGGAAACCCAACACTTTAATCATTCTGTTCTCTGTTCAGCAATAATTTACTACTCATACAAAAACTTGCCTTCATGCTTTTAATGTCTCCATTTGAGATGGACTGGCTAACTGGCAGGCCACCAACTTCACATTAATTTGCGGCAGCGTCTGAGTGTACAGGTCTTCTCTGGGCCTGCTTTTATTCAGGGTGAAGAGCTGAGTCGTTCTAAATAACGCAGGTCTAATTGGCTATGTTTTGCAGTTAATTTCCATAAAGAGTCTAGGAGACTGTCACCTCAGCTTGGGAGCACAAGGTGCTGGAGTTGGAGCCATGTACCTCAGCCAGCCGTTAATCAGGAAACACACTTTCAGCTGCTTAGCAAAGGGCAGAGGTCAAGGAGGAGGGGCTAACACCATATCTGCACCAGAGCGCTATAATTGTAGGAGTGTAAATTGCTGCAGGAAAATGCCCCATCTCTGAAATTCAGTGAAAATGCATGGCAGTGCTCTGACCAGAGGGTATAATGAAGGACCAAATGTCTCTTTGTGTAAGCAGAAAAGTAAGTCTTGTGAAACTTATGTGGCATGCCTTTGCCATAAACCAAATGTAACCAAAAAGCAGCATATCCAGAACACTCTCATGCAAAATCTAAATGGATCTTTTCTACAAGGATGGTGGTTCTAAGTCCTGTAAGCTTTTAACCTGTGAGGATATCAGCATCACTGAGAATATCCATTTTACTTTAGTTGTCTGTTTCTGCTGAACTATAGCATTGGTTGGGGGCAGACCCGTCCTCGTAATGGGGCACGCTTGATCCCACAGCTGCAATTTTTCGGCTGCCACTTTGCACCCAGTGGCTCCAACACCTTGAATAAAGGTGGTCTACACAGAGTTAGACCCTCTCATTTTACGATTACTTGCCTGTGGTCAGCGCTACTCAGGGGCAACTTTGAAAACAACATCCGCTTTTCCTGTACGTTACATACATTTATGGACATATGCACATACCGTATGCTTTATACTAGCCTGCAGTATTTATTATAAGTAAGCAAGAAAGTTGGCTTCAGAGGGTGGCTAAGAAGAAATGCAAAATTAAGTGCATTAACTTTTAATGCAAAAACTTCACCTGAACTGTCAGATGTAATCGTCACTTTCAGAATACAAAAAGACATGTAAATACTCCACCAAAGCAACACCAGGTTCTAGAGATACACTCTCAACTTCATAGCGCCACTAAAAATATAAAAACCCACAATCTGAGTGTCACTTCCCCCAAAATAGGGTGCAGCCTAACTAAACTGGCCTTATTTATTCAGTTTAAAGCGACCATAATGGGTCCGTGGAACACACTAACCCCCAGTGGTACACTTAAGTGGCTCACAAAAAGATGCAGGGGATGGTGCTGCCAAGAGTGGCTTTATAGGGACAATTTAACATAATGGTCAAATAAATACTGGTGTAAAAAAACACCTGTGAACACTGGTGGCAGGTTGATGCCATTGCTATATTTTTTGTGTGACAGTTCAGCAGCGTACAACAGATTTCAGGCCATTTTGTTAAAGTACGTGTGTGCATTTTGGTTTTATACGCTGCATCATAAATGCGACTCACTGAATGTGGCAAAGTAAGGACACAACAAGCAATGCCATTAAGGATCAATCAAGGAAAATGATTGGAATGCCTTGTTCTTAGTTCCCAATTAGCTCCCATTTACACACACTAATCAGTCTTCTACTGAATTTTCTGCCAAGTCTCAATTTGAAAGGTAAATTGTCAAAATGAGATCATGCTGCTGCATTGTTCTCTGTCGGTTCAAAGTTGAAGTCGCGCCCCATTCTGCGATGTCAGAGTTATCACAAAAACACCTAAGTCCTAGTTTAAATTACAAGGTGAAAGGTATGTAGCAGTGGGAAGAAGCAATTATGGTAGCTGTCAAAGGACATAGACTCGGCGCTGTGCTGTATGTGATTCAGTGTGAATTTAACCCTTTAAGAACTTTCTTCTGCAAAAGAAAATACCAATCAGTTCAACATTTCAGAACAATGTAAATATAAATACAGTACCAGTATGGCTGTAATATTTTCTCACGGGTTAACAACTGGCATATGTTTGAAACGGGGGAAAAAAAAGCACAGATTGGGCTAGCACACTGTCATGGTGAACACAGAGACGATGATCAGCACAGGCTCTGATTAGTCTGTTTTTCTCAGGTTTTTGGTACTCAGTTTAGTTTAAAGAGGGTCAGAGTGATGACCGGTACCAACAACAAGCTGCCAAATTTGGACAGCACTGTCAACTAAAAAAATGAAATTAATATTAAACCCAAATGGCAATAACTGCTGTGATGTGAAAACTGACAACAACAAAAAATAACTGGTATGCTGATTGATAATGATAAAAATGGTTTCAGCCCTAGAGAGGTCTTCTAATAGAGCAAAACATAATTAAAAAATATATGTCTTGTTTTAGGAGGCAATAATGCAAACAAACAGCTTGCTTTCTACCAAACATCCTGCATATGCATGTCGCATTAACTTTAAAACACCTCATTAGAAACCATAAAGGTATGCACTATGTGTCTTTTAGACAAACACTGTTTTTCTCTCTACCTGCTACCCTAGAATAAAACATTACATAACCTGACTTTCAGACGATAGACTTTATGAGTCAGAAGTCAGCTACACAAGACGCCGCATAAGCAGGTCCCAACATTTCCTACTCATCTCGCACTCCTTCTGCTTGACATGCTTTTCCCTCTGCAAGCGAGATGACCGCTGCTTTACCCCCGGCACAGGGTGTGAGCTAGATGTCCCAGTCAGACCTGTCCTGCTCAATACCTTATGGCAGGTTGTTTGTGAAGCTCTTGTGGTCTGTTTGTTCCCGCTCCCCACCCTGTCCTTGTTGACAGTGTCCCCATTGTGAGGCGGAGGGGCCCTGCTTAGCTTTGCCTGTGCCTCACTGGAGAAGGTGTTGGTCCAGAGAGAGCTCACACATACCTCTGCTCATTCTGTGGGAGCATCTGTTGCGTACCTGCCTATTATTTAACTTTATGTGCTCGCTGATCTGCATCTGGTGACTGAGGATTAATGTGCAATGTTACATTTATGCTGCTGGTGTTAATGTGTGAGAAAAGCTACAGTGAGATAGAATAACTGTAAAATTACCATAAAATTGACATTTAAGGAAAAATTTAGGCGTGCAATGAGTGCGAAAGAGTGATAAGCATCAGTCAAGCTCTACCACTTACTCAGAACCTACGTGTAAATCTGCGTTTTATGTATTTTAAGAGAAATCTTCTGTACAATTAATTATACAATTAAACATAGGAAAGTGTATTTCATACATTTTTCTATAATTTGGACCATACAACATCATATAATAATTGTATAAGACACATATTTTGTAATATTGTGTACATATTTTAGTATTTTCTAAATTACAAATAAAACTTATACATAATTAATTGAATTTTATAGCCTGTGTACAAAAACAAGACCTCAGTGGAGTTCATTGTTTTAACATGCTCCTCATAGTTCTCTCTTACAGGCACATAAAATCAATGATTTTGGGGCAAAAGATGCATTAAATAAAAATCCAATTCAATGAAATCCAGCCTCATGTCTACATCTAGTCATCTACCTAATCCCCTCCTCACCAATCTCCTGCTCCCCGGTTCCTAGCATCAGCGGGGAGCGTGGCTAATTTACGAGCATGGGCAATGCCAACATGCTCTCTGAGGAGGGCCCGTTTTAACACCTCCAAATGCTGTAATGCATCCCAGCTGACCTTAATTATAAAAGCATGTGCCTCCCCTGTGCCCCCCCCCCCCCCCCCCCCCCCCCCCCCCCCCCCCCCCCCCGGGGGGGGCCCCCCTCGCCCCCCCCCCCAAAAAAACACCCCACGCGACGACCACCCC
>VUQK01012341.1:11423-27419 GCA_015106715.1 Bujurquina vittata
CCCCCCCCCCCCTAAAAAACAAAGGCCCCCCCCTGCCCCCCCCCCCCCCCCCCCCCGTATACAATCCACAAGGCCGGGGGTGTGAGCCAATGTTCTTACCTGCAGAGAACAACACAGCAGCAGCTACCGTAGCAGCTCAATGTTAATAGTTGCATCCTGAGAGGAAATCAATAAAGCTATAAAGGGTGATATCACAGTGTCTGGACCCCCACGCACACATTCCTCTCATCTTCCTCCCTCCCTCCCTTCCTTCCTCAGTGGAACCTGTTTATGGGGAGTTCTTGTGGTTGGTGGGAGCAACTGAAAGGTCAGTAGTATGAGGTTTTGATCCAGGGATGAGACACCCTCCTTGGGAGTGTGGGGTAAATGGTGGAGTGGGACCCCTGACTCATCTGGAGAAAAGTGGATCTTTTAAAGGGCTTATAGCTGCTGTGTGTTGTCAAGGTAGCGAAGCATTAGTGCTTGTAAAGGCCCATCGATGCCGCCTGGTTACGATCAGAGAAGAATCCCAGGAGGTAAAACGAGGCCTTGCTAAACTGCTGATGAACCGAGGGGGATATTAAAAGACTGACTCTCCCTCTTCTTCTGTCTGTACTGCAGATTTTGCCCATAACATTGATATATGCACAGCACGGGGCTCAAGCATCATTGGACTGATAAACTGCTCATACAATAGATAATCTTTTATGTACCTCCCGTGCACAGCACAAATATTATGACTATTAGTACATTAATTAACTTGCTGGCCTGGGGGTCCTCTGCCCAGCCAAGGTTAAGAGCTTCTTTAATTAAAGATCAATACGGTTTTGCCGTATATTTCTAAAGCACCAAAAGAGACATGAAGCTCTTTAATGTCTACGTGTCCGAATGATGTAAAACTTCACTAGATATGCATAGACAGAGAATCAAAGTGCAAAGTGTGACCATCTGTGAGTATCGAACAGTGAGCTGATATGTCAAACAGCTGAGGTGATAGTGTGAATGATGTATTAACACCTCCTTACAGGATTAAGTTATGTTTTGTAGCAATAATGTATGTACCGGTAGTCATTTTTCAGCAGCTCTGAGCTTAGTCCCAAACAAACAAGCCCATTAGGATCAACGCTAATTAAAGCAGCAACAATACCCACACCGTCTTCCAGCCTCTGTTGATATTTGCACATCTAACATCACTTATTAATACACCTGTGTACTGAGCAAAGCATGTGAGCAGCCACACTGAGGACTGAGATCAAAGTCCAGAGCACTCGCTCTACATGTACACCTGAGGATTTAGTCCTTGCTTGTAGAAGGAAAGATGGCAAAGCCCAAACTTTGTGCTCAATGCTCCAAAGTTCCCCTAAGATCAGAGATATTAACTTGAATTATGTTGGACAGGACACCTCTGTTCGGAAAAAAAGGGGGCGGTCAAAATGCTGACCCTAGACCAAAACCAAGAACCAACCAGCCTCCACCCACAAGATGCTTGAAAACATGGACCTTTCACTTTTAGACTTCTCACTTGTCTGCCATCAAACTAGCCCATCCACATCCACAACAGCCTGTAGCAACATGTTATCACGTATTGAGTGTTCCAGCCAAGAACTCTCAGTTGTAAGTGAAGTGGGGATGCGACATACACAACCTCTTACACGTTCATCGTCTCACAGATACACTGCTGGACTGTAGCAACTCCACTGGTGATGTGATGGATAAGCCAGCCTCACTTATCAATGCTTAACCTACCTGGTCTCTCTGGGCCTGTTGGCCAGTCTCTTTTCAAACCCTGCTTCCTTTTCCTCCCACCACCGCCCACACCCCTTTGCCACACAAGACTAAGACAGGTTAAACAGTTAAACACCAACAAATCCAGCACTGCCCTTTGGGAAATTTGCTTCTAATCCCTAACTTATAGGCACAGAATCAAAGCCAAAAAGCCTGAGCAACAAATCTGATCCTCCCTCTAACAATCTTGAGCCTCTTGGGAGGGCAGGGAGAAGCTCCACAGACTGGGCTGAGATGGATAAATACCTAAATGATGAGACAGTCTGGGGACAGGGGAGTAGTGTCTGGCTATGGCCGTTCACCTCCAATTTGGCATCCGCACAATGAAAGGCAATTGGGCGGCAGCCCCCACACAGCAGCCAGTCCTTATTATTATATGTTGAAGTGTGGCTTGGGCAATGATTAATGACAGTGTCAGGGCGAAAACAAAGCACAGCGCAAGTTATCTCCAATCCACCTGCTCCAGTGGCCCGATTGCAAGAGAATGGAAAAGAGTGTGAGAAGAGGCTTGATAATGGGGAAGAAAGGGGAAGAGAATGGAAAGGAATAAGAAGAGGCGGAGGAAAGAGATGGGAGAAGGGGGGGGACCGGTGGGAAGGAGAGTGAAGACTCACTGACCACAGCAAGGTGAGAATAACTTCAAAAGCATATACTGTGAATATGAACAGATATAGGAATTTTGTAAGACAAATGACAAAGGCTCCGCAGTGCACATTACACACTCCATGTTACATTCAAGATCAAAATAATTCCTAACCACCTGCAAGGATTTATTCTTTGTCCCTTTAAACCAACCAAATGCCAACTTGCAGGTAGTTTCCATGTGAGGTGCGAACATGTAGCTTGTGGCTCGCTGCGGTGATTGATTTGACAGAAAGAGTGGACTTTCATGCGTCTGTGTTTGTTACATCCAGGCCCACTGTCCCCTGCTGTATTGGTGTTGACATTTATGAGACATGTCGGAGGGGGCCTGCTAGACCTCACTAATGAGAGAGCTGAGCCTGACAGTGAGTAGCGCAGCCTGACACTGCCATCCAGAGGACACACTAGGTAAAACAGCTGTGGTACGGTGGGCAATTACTACGTTTACAGTTGTTTTACTTCTGTGATTCTTTGACAGTGTACAGTACCAAATTGCACTCCCAGATGAGAAACTGCATTGAAACCATGCTTAGCTGTTGATTTCTTTTTTACAACTGACCAGTGAAAAAGTATGAGGACTCTCAGAACTGTGTGTGTTTGTACAGGTAGTGTGAGCTGCCTTAACTGTGACGAGTGAGAAAACTCGACTGCCAACTGGGCTATGAAGTTGTCCTGGATAGCATCAGCGTCACAAGATTTCTTCAGTATTTGAGACTGTGGACTGTTATGAAGCATTTACTTACAGTAACATAAAGAAGTGTCATCATTTAAGCAATGTTCTTTTCACTTCGCCCCTCCCTCCTTGGCTCTACTCCACATACAAATGGCACAGAGCGCAGACAAGAGGTGAGAGGAGCTTGTGCAGCTCTTAAGTTACAGTTTGGTCCAGTTTAACGCTGAAGAAAAGCAATGCAAACACTGGCCTAGCTTTATAGATGGTCACTTAATGCAAACTCTAAATATAAATCATATTAGGATGCAGGAATACTAAAGTGAAGAGCTAAACAGAGCATTCCTCAATTGTCAGATAGTCATTTTTACTAGGTCTAGCCAAATCCCTCTTCTTATATAAGTAGAGGGAATGACCACGGTTAGCAACCATTATTACTCAACTAAGAATCAGCTATGTAAGAAATAAGAAGTTCAGTCTCTTCTTTCTGGCCACTGGGCTCAAAAGCTGCAGAAAAAAGAAAAACAAGAAATGAACTCTCATTTGGACCCATGTGTGGACCTAGAGACTCTCTCCATTAAAACCAGGAAATGAAAGCGCACCACCCCTGGCTCCACTAATATGTGTCTGCACTTTCCAAAGAACCCCTTGCTATGTTATACACTCTTGCCATCCTCAGTGTGATGTCTTCCCTAGAGTGGTACAACAAAAAATGTTTAATGTAACATCTGCCAGATAAAATGGCTTTATTTACATGCAAGCTATTTCATCATTAGTACAACCTCAGTTTTGCCATTCAACAGCTTCAAACCTTTCCAGAAGGGGAAATATAGGGATGAGTGGGCAACTTGACCATGTGACGAGGCCGAATGACGAAGTTGAAGTTGAGCCCAGAAGTGGTGTATCATATCTCATTCAGTTTGATGTTTACATTTCCACACTATAGGAGTAGCTTTATAATCAGTGCTAACTGCTACAGGGCTCCATCAGACAGAACCAAATGGTGTTTAACTTGTTCACTCAGGAGATAGCAGTGGTAGTTCCTCAAATTAAAAGACCCAGAAAAGAAACTTGCCTCCTCTCAAGCTACAGCATTAAAGGAGAAACATAATAACTGATAACAAAGATGATGCCAAGTGATACCCTTGGCAAGAATTGCAGCAGAAAATACACTAAACATCACACAGTATTAGTTATCAAAGGTCTAAATGGTGGAAACAACTGCAAAAGATCACTTGTAACCAGGAAAAATTGCTCAAATGTAGCAACAAAAACTTTAATTGCCTTTGACTTTTGAATCGATAAAGGGATTCAACTGAATGAGAACGCACCATAAACAGATCCCGTTTCATTAACTTACGTAACTGTGTTGGAGTAAGTACTAAGTAATACTAAGGACAGATGACAAATCAAAGTAAAACTGGAACCCTTTACCCCTACAGTGCTGTGATCTCGTGCCGTTATGCTTCGAGGGAAGGGGCCCCGATGAGTTTTTGTTGATTGGCTTTGTCACCTTTACCTCTGTCACTTTGTGACTTTACAGTCAACATAACTGTGAATAACACACAAACAAGGGAGATCTACTTCCCTTAAAAGATAAACTCCATCCCTCCCACAGGTTATGCACTGGCTACTTTAAATCATTTCATTTTTAGGGAATAAACTCATTTTCCTTAATAAATGTCGGCCAACTGTAAACTTCCTCTGGTGTTTTAGTGTTACACACCCAGCCTTAAACAAGTTGGGTGTCTGAGCTAATTGCAAACAGTAACTGCACAAGAACCACCATTTAGAAAGAAGTTGTTACAAGTAAAAGTACTGAGAATTTTCCAGCTTGGCTGCTATGTGTATGTGGTAGGTCTAATCACAAATGGCATATCCTTGTTTTAGAGTGAAAAAAAAGGTTTGAATAAGCATGTGAAATTGCTCTTTTTCAGTGATCCAGGTTGCTTAGCACTATAATTAACTCCCAGCTCAAAACAACAATGTTTTTTTAACTACTAACTCCGAGAATGAATCATATCCCTATTTAGTAATTAACTTACATCACAGAGCTGGGTACTGCTCCCAAAACACACTTAGGTCTGAGCAGTGCCTCATTTTCATCCCTATTTGCAGTGAATGCAAGTGTAGTTTTCGTGTAGGTACCCTTACCTTACCGACAAAGTATAAAAAAAGTAGAATCACATTTTGATTTGATTTAATGTGATAATGTCAACAATGTGAAAAAAATAATAAAATAAAGGGATATAAATTTAGGTCATACTGTCCACTGCTACTTCCAAGACAGTTTCCCAGCCTCCCCCGGTGTTTAAAGTCTCTGCGTATATGTGTGTGGTGGGCCTCTGTTAGTTATTTCCTGTTTTATTTTGCTAATAGTTGTTTCCTGTGTTTTGTGTCTACTTCCCTGCGTCCCTGTGTTTGATTGGCTGATTCAGTTCACCTGTGTCTTCTTCCCCAGCTGTTTCCCCTGATTGCCCACTGCGTCTGTGTTTCTATCTGTAGCTTCATTCTTCCCTTTGACTGCTGTCCTCGTCATGTAAGCGTGTTTTTGAAAAAAAAAAATGCTTTCATCAACAGAACATTCAGACCATGATTCTGCTCACTAAAGCTGCTGGACAGGACAAGTTTTAAAGTGCATATTGCCTTCCATATGTTGAAATGTTGCATTATCTCAAAATTTAGACTTAACTTAAAATTTATTATTTTCTCAATTTTGATTTGTTTTTGATTAAACAAAAAAATAACCTAAAATAATGACCTAAAAATTTAAATTAATAACCCAAAACTTTGACTTATGCATGGCAAAATGTGTTTTTTCAGTGGCAGAAATAAGATTTCGTACCTCTTATGTTCTCTGGCCTGTTATGTATTTATTTTATTCTGATAGAATCTATCAGTTAGGATTTCTGCATGGTCTCTGTTATTTTGTCTGGACTTTCCACCAACTCAGTGAAGTGTGCTTTCAGTTTATTGAGTCAGTTTCATGAGTCTGCATTTGGGTCCACTACCTGTGATTTATGACCTGTGGGAGCAACTCTGAGGTGCACTGAAGTTAGTCTCAGCCATATAAGGGCCCACACTCTTACTTAGACACAGGAAAAAAACACGTAGAGGCAGAGTTATCTGATTTGTGAAGTCCTCACATTCAAAACCACTTATGTCTAATGGATACAATTTTTAGCAGACAGATGCATACTGTATGACACTGAAAATGGTCCACTGACTTACAAATATTGTAAAATACATCTCAATTCATATTTTTTTTTGTTATACAGCTTTGGGATGGTATTTATGAATATGTTCAACACATGCTGCATACAAGTCCTCTGACTTTTCTGACCTTTAAAGCATTAGGATTTGTTCAGAGGCCTTGACCACTTGTAACTCACAACAAGGCTGTAGTAGGAGGAGGCAGGCCTTATAAAAAATAAAAGGCTAGACATCTCTAAACATCTTTGTAAACAACCTGTCAATCATTTCCATTAAAAATGTTTTGTCTTTTTTCACTTGTTTTGAGACTCCACCAACTGTATGCTTTATTTGACAGTTCCAATCATGTAACATTGCATCTTTCAGCTCTAGATGTGGCAAGGGTGTCTTCCCTGTGTAGTTTTCCCATAGCAATGTAATCTGCGGAGGAAACAGTGGTGTTTTTTAATGAGAAGCCATGGTCTCCTCTTCTCTGTAACAGCTCTTGTCTGTCTGTAGCACAGTGCAGCACAACACAGCACAGCATGCTCCACTGAAATGTGGTCTGTCTATGTGGGATTGCAAGGGCCCCTTTGAAGTACTGAGCTGCGGCTGTTTCCTTTGTGTGTAACAACACTAAAAATCAAACCTAAAACCAAAACACCCATAAGAATACCTAAAAAGAGGTACAATATAAAGAGCCGTATGTATATGATGCTTTACACATCTCCCCTTTGTTTCATCCCCTCCCTTCTGCCATAATTATGCATGTCTTCTGTGAAGAGCTGCAGTGCGTCTGGAGAGCCCCCTGAATGGAAACTGTGAGGTACAGAGAGGCACATTAAAATCCTCTAACGCTCTCAAACGAACAACCTAGGGACAAAACATGAATTCCATGCGGTTTCTCTCCTTGTAGTGCTGTAGCTCAGACAACCTCACATTTAGCACTGGCTGCCATCTCAGACAGTGGGTCCAGTGGGATGTGTAGCTATGTGTTTATCAGAGAATGAACTTCCTCTTTTAATGTGGCATATAACCCTCCCTCCACCCCACCCCACCCCCATTATCTCCTCCCCCCGTTTCCTTATTCCTTCCTCTCCCTCCTCCTTCCCACTCGCTTATGACTGTAGTTGAAGGTGAAGCACCAGAGTTCAGAGAGCAAGAACAACTGTCGCCTGAATCTCACAGAGCGCTGCTCTTTGGGAGCTGAGGGGTTTTTGCCCCTGTGTCGATGCTGTGGCACACTTACAGCAGCTACAATGTGGGATGCTTGAATATAGTTTATATTACTGTGGCCTATATAACATATGTGCAGAGAATGAGATTATACCAGAGAACAAAATGAATGAGTGCCATACGCTTTAATGTGTTAAACCTTTACTAATGAGATATGAACATCTGTGGCCATGGACACAGACTATGGATGCTCTTTTTATATCACCTTCAAATAGAAGAACACAACTTATGACAGGAAAAAAGAATTGATGAGAATAAAGTGCACACAAAGAGTGGCTACTTTCCTTCACTACCATGTACAAAAAAGCCATGCCTGTGACTCTGTACAGTCACCAATTTGGGGTGCACACAGGTGTGCACATATTCAGATAGGGTAAATTAATGCCCTTGTTCAGTCAGTGAGTCGTATCCTTTTTTTATATAGAGCATATATCACAGTGGAATTCAAAGGTCTCCAGATAGAAGCGTAGTAAAAGAGAAAGGATATATACAAAATTTGAGGGGCAATAAAATACGCCAAACACAAAACTGTTAAAAAACAATGAGTAATCTTCCCGTAGACCTGCATGTCTTTTAGAACAGAATTCCCCTCCTTCCTCTCTGAATAACAATGTTGTGTATCATTTGTATTAAACAATATATTCTGTGTGGGTGTGGTTACAGTTTTTCAATTGATTCTAGCAAATAAAGAAATCTGATTGAAGCCAATAACAAATAGCTCAAATACCCTTTTACACTTTTAAGCACATTTAAATGGATGGCCATTGGACGCTTAGCATTTTAGCATTTTCCACTGCATGGTCTGGCTCGTTCAACTGGACGTAATTTCTTTTGCTAATTTTCCTTACTGCAGTTTAGGTGGGCCTGACCAGCACTGAAGCTCTGAGTGAAACTGCTGTGGAGGATCTGTGGGAGACTGTGTTCTGGATTCTCAGGTTCTGTCTGTGTGCGACAGCAGCTCCTGTTGCTTGTAGCTTGGCTATTTAAAAAAGCCATGTTTGATGTCCCGTGTCCCACATTCCAGCTCACACATGTGGCACTTCTCTTTGACCATTTACTGACCTGCTGTGCTTTTTTTTAATGTTGTATACTCACTATCTGCCATTTTATAAGTTCACAGATTCTGTGTAAATGTGTCTACTACAAAGTGCACTCTATGGCACGATGCACTGTTCAGTTTTATTTATACAAAACATACTAATCTCTCAGTTATGTTGCAAAATGACGTCATTTGAATTTATAGCTCAGGATTGAGTACTTTTATGACTGTCCTACTGCATAAACATCAGTGAATGTATGAAAAAGAACACGATGTGATGTTGAACAAAATTATTGTTTTTATGCCATCACTTTTTATGGCCAAACGCATAAATCATAAACTTCACATTAGCAAACTTTATATTTTAATCAAAGCATAATAATACATGTACAGTTCAGTATGATTCTACAACTATCACTATGATAATGCAAAAACCAACGAGGGTGCAATTTAATTCAATTTAAATGGTGCCCTCTAGTGGACATTTTGCATCCCTGCTACTAACTGTACAAATACACAAGTCCACTAGTTTCACTTGTGGCTATTTTGGTCATTGCAAACTGATGAAGACAGATTTGTTGCAATTAACAGCCAAATTCAGATGTTGTCACCTACTGGAATACAGGTTATGAGGAAGCTGGTATGAGGCCCTATATTGATTGTCTTACAATGTTATGCTTTGTCCATTATCCTTGTCAGGTGTCTCTGCCCTGCAGTGGACTGCGCAAAGTATGCTGTAAATTGTATAACATGAGCACAGGTTTGCGATAGAAATTGCTAGGGAGAGATATGTGAATGACAACTTTTATAAATCCACAAAGAGAAATGCGGTGTTGTCCGTGGCCTCAAACGTTGTGCAGATGTTCTTTGGAAAAAGAGATTACAAATATCCAGCAGTGTAACATTTAAGTAGGGTGGTACCAAAACATTCCACTATTTTTTCACTTGTAAAATTAATAGAAAGTCCAGATCAGTTTGGGAATTTTGCAGGCATGGATACAGATATGTCCAGGAGTAATTTACAAGAAGACTCAACAAGAGTCATGGGATAAATTCCTCCATAGACATCATAACGATACTCTCATGTCACTTCATTACAGGTTGGATTCCCTTTTGCCTTCAGAAATGCTTTAATGTTTCACGGTATGTTATCCTGCTGGAAACATCAATCAGAAGATGGTTACAATGTGGTCATAAATAGACAGACATGCTTAACAACAGTATTCATGGCTATGGGTTTTAAATGATGCCCAGAAAATATCGCCCATACCGTTACATCACCAGCAGTCTAACCAGTAGATACAAGGCAGGATGGATGTTTTGTTTATGCCAAATTCGGACCTCACCATCTGAACGTTGAAGCTTAAATGGAGATTTATCAGACCAGGCACTGTTTTCTGAATTTATATCATCCAGTTTTGGTGAAGTTGTGCAAATTGTAGCCGCACTTTCCTCTTCTTTGCTGACAGGAGTGTTGCCCGGTGTAGTCTTGAATGCTTTAAGGTTTGATGTTTGATGTTCAGAGATGCTCTTCTGCATAGTCTGACTAAATCATCTGGCACCAACAACCATGCCATGCTTGGAGTGAGTTCAATCCCCTTTATTTCCCCATTCTCACATTTAGTTTGAACCTTAATAGATTGTTATGACCATGTCTGCCTAAATGCATATAGTTATTGCCATGTGTTTAGCTGATTAGATGCTTGCTTACATACCAAGTCAAATGGGCAGCGAGTGTGTGTTTAAGATTTAAACTTTAATATGACAGTCTTTATTACAGACACAGGAAAAGGGTGTCATATTAAGGTTTTAAACAAATACGGAAAATATTTCAAAACATCACCAACCCCATTTTAAAAGTTATCTCGGTACTAAATCCCCGACCTGTTGTTGTATGTCAGTAAGTCTTGGTGCCCCCAGGGGTAAACAAAACAGTTAAATGAATCCAAATCTCTCTTTTGGTAAACAAATACTTTCCCATTCAACAACTGTATTAACTGTGAAGCCAAATTACTGCCACCCTCCCATATCTGCATATGTTTGGCAATAACATGTTACACCAGAATTCAACATAAATCAAAACAGATATTACATTTAATTCCTCAAAACTGTAGAAAGTAAAAAGAAACATTAAAAAATATATATATAATGGTAAAACTCTGGCATGAAGCATATTTATGCAGAATCAGTACTTTTATTTGGTAAACTTTAAGGTGAATTGCTCCCATAAGCCACATTTTAACTTGACTAATGTTTTAAAGAAGACCTTGTTCATCTGAACAATATGAACTTTCAAAAATATCATCATCATCAAAGGGCCATCTCCAATCGGTAAAACTATACTTGTAAACAACTACAGAGCACATTCATCCAACTTTATAACAATTTTTTCTACTTTCAAAGAGAATGAGAGTCAACCACATTTCAAATCTAATTTATTGCACTTTCTGCCCTGCTAATGTAAAACATCCAGGAACTGGGAGTGAAGCATATGGCTGGAATTTAACCGGCTTTGTACATTAATAAATTGAAAATAATTATTTAAATGACAAATTGTTAGGTTTGGGAGCGACACATGCTGCCACGTAGACGTCAGTTTTGCTTATTTCAGGAAGATACATTCAGTACAAATTACAACAGCATAGTGCTTAGCAGTTTTAAAAGTAAAATTCCCATTCATATTCTCCATAGGGACTGATCATGAGCCATTATATTGTAACTATCCAAAGTAGACATAGATGTAAACCTATATTCATCTCTATATTTCACTGGACTAGTTGTTATTTTTAACTATAATAAATGATTCTAACAAAGTTTTCAGCTAGAAATCCTCTGAAAAAAGAAAAGGTTCCTACATTATATTTGGAAAATTTAAAAAATAAACTATTAATTAAACTGAGTTTATTGAATTAAACCTGTGGGCAAAGATTTAAAATAAAAGGCAATGATGTAAACACTGAAAAACTGAATAAGTCTTTAAGGCATTGTCTGTGTATCTATTGTGGAAGTCAGATGCAAAGGCAGATTTGACATCTGTCACAACTGCTGAATCTGAGCCCCCTCACTTCATGAATGCCTGGATTGTGTGTTTTAGTATTATCATTGAGACTGTGCTCAGAGTTGTCGCCATTTTCAATATTTTAAGCGCCTGAACCACATCCTCAGCTATTAAAATGTCCTGAAAGTTTTTCTCAATTCTTCTGGCTGTAAGTCCTGAGAAAGCAGCCCTCTGTTCAGGGTAGCATTAAACCATGTCACGGCTGGAGTTTCCCCCGTGTACATATCTTAAATAAGCTTATGTGAAGGAAGCTGGAGCACCGGCGCTACAGCGGAAAAAGTTATCAGCATTTTCACTCTGCCTAAAAGCATCTGGTAAATGCTCGTCCACATTTTTGACAGGAAATTAAATACATGCTGAAAGTACCGGAGTGCTGTTTTCCACTTGAGGAAGTTTTGTGAAACACCATCTACAAATTATGTGTTTTATTTCTGTACTATTAAATAACCAAACTGGTGCCACACTGCTGAGTCAAATCTATCTGCAGTCTCAGTAAATACTGATCTTGAGCTAATTAAACTAGCCTAACTTTTACACCAGGAATGACCACCAAAATAGTCATGTGAGTTTTATGTGAAACACTTACAAAATGTACACTAACCTAACACAAAGAATTACTTTTTTTCTTAATACATTTGAAGCCAAGCTCACAATTCATAAATAAAAATGGTAGTTTGCAAAAAAATTAGTTGTGAAAAGTAACTGTAAAAAAAAAATAAAACATAGCCTGTACATATTCCAGGAGACAAGCAGTTACTCTATGAGTACTGAACGGGGCCACAGAAGGTCCTTAACCAATCAGCAGGACCGGTATCTGCTCCTTTGTGCAAGGAGAAACAGGATGAGCACTGCCAGAGCTACAAATTGACCTCTAGCAGGCCACTGGTGTTAATATCTGTAACTAAACAATTAGAAACAGACTTCATGAGAGTGGCCTGAGGGTCCAAAATCCTCTAGTGTGCCTTGTGCTTTCCGTCTGCCACATTTGGAGCCCAATTAGCATTTGCCATAGAATACTAGAATTTGCAGGTCCATCATTGGCGCCCTGTGTTTTTCACAGATGAAAGCAGGTTTACCCTGAGCAAATGTCTGGGCAAGCCTTGGAGAATGTTATGCTGCCTGTAACATCATTCAGCATCATCTGGGGAGGCATATCCATGGAGGGACGCACAGACCTCTGCAATCTGGGCAACAGCGCCCCAACTGCCATTTGGGAACGGAAGGAAATTCTTGAACCCATCATCAGAGCTGGTGCAGTGAGTCTTGAGTTACTCCTGGTGCACATTGCACAGGTTCATGTGGCGAGAGTATGCAGGCAGTTCCTGGTGGATGAAGGCACGGATCCCACTGACTGGCGCCCACACTCGCCTGACCTAAATCTAATAGAACACATCTGGGACATTATTTTTCAAGGCCACCAGGTTGCACCTCAGACTTTCAGTAATGGCCTGGTCCAGATCTGGGAGGAGCTCCCCAGGACACTATTCTTCAGGAGCATGCCCTGACTTCGTCAGACATGCATGAAAGCATGTGGGTGTCATACACACTACAGTGTACCATTTTGAGTTGCTACAATGAAATTTCAGAAAAACGGAGTAGCCTGCTGTATAATTTTTTCACTTATATTTTGAAAAATAGAAACATACACAAAGAGTCTATTGTCCATCCAACCACTTCCGTTTAACGTGTTCAGGGTCGCGGGGGGCTGGAGCCTATTCCAGCTGACATAGGACGAGAGGCAGGGTACACCCTGTACAGGTTGCCAGCCTATAACAGGCCTGTCTCTGCTAACGCAGAGAGACAGACAACCATCCACACTCACACCTATGGGCAATTTAGAGTAGCCAATTGACCTAATCCCAGTAAGTGCATGTCTTTGGACTGTGGGAGGAAACCTGAGTACCCAGAGAAAACCCATACAGACATGGGGCGAACATGCAAACTCCACACAGAGAGAGAGGCCTGGGCCAAGGTGGAATCAAACCCAGGCCTTTCAGATGTTATTCTAACAGTGAGTCAGCAGTGCTAACCACCGCTGCTACCATGCTGCCCAAGAGGCTATTGTAATAAAAAATTATTTAATAATAAATAATAAAATAATAATAAAAAACAGATGAAAAATTACCTCTTTGTAGAAACAAGTAAAATATATTGTGTATTTTTTCCCTACTATATGGACAAAAGTATTAGACCACACCTCTATATTGTTGAATTCAGGTGTTTTCAGCCACAGATATACTGTATATAAAAATCAAGCACCTAGCCATGCAGTCTGCCTTTACAAACACGTGTAAAAGAATGGGTTGATCTAGGTAGTCTTCTCCCTGGAAATTTCAAGAAAAAGTATAATATAACTGCTTTACACTTTAGATTGGCAATAAAAACAGTTAAAGTAACTATCCGGGACAATTTTGTCAAATAATAAAATTAAAACTTCTCCAGTGACACAATATGTGTATTATCTGCTAGTGTCTCCTCCATGTGTACTTTCATAACCTGGTTAAATAAGTTTGTTGTTTCCACCTTTAGCAGGAATATTTTTTGTGCGTGTTTTCCAGTGTTGTGCTCAGTGTTCAACGTGTTGCGCTTTGTTGAAGTTCTGACCTCTTGGAGCCTAAAAAACTCCAAACTTCCTCTGGCATTAAAATCGGTAGAGAAATGGTGCTCTTGGAGCTTCATGGCATGGGTCCATATGCCATTGTCCATATTCATTAAGCTCTGTTGAGTTTTACCTTACACTATAATGCTCCTTGAGGCAACTGTTGTTATTTGGCACTATATAAATTGAATTGAATTGAATTGAATTGAATTGAATTGAATTGAATTGAATTGAATTGAATTGAATTGAATTGAATTGAATTGAATTGAATTGAATACAGATGTCAGGTAACAATAACAGATTCCTATTAAACTGTAGTGGTGACAGGACGTAGGAGCTTTTCTGCACATGCATAGTACAATTTGGGTTTCCAATATAGACAGTTTTGTTTCTTTTCTTGTAACAGTTACAGATTGCACTTCACTTCTAGCTGCTCTTTATTATAATAATAATTGCATTTTGAGTTTCCAGTTCATTTAGCCCTTTTATGCTTTTTTTAAATAGCTACAGCTGATATATTTTAATATACACAGTAACTAGCCTGTTGCCCAACTGTCTCACTTCTTTCAGTGTGAGTGCAAAGTATTAAACTTTGTTTTTCAAGAACAGAAAAGATAATGAAGTAAGCAAAAGCATCAGAATAAGAAATTAATTATTAGTCAGCAAAGCTTAAGAAGCACATGGTTCTTTTTTTCTTCACTAAAATCTAAAAACAATATTTCTATTTTTGGCTTCTACAGTCAGCCGGGCAGGGAATGTAATACTACTTAAAGCATTCTGCAGTGACAACCTCTGTAACCTCTAGCTCAAGCAAACACCAAAAGGAAACCTAAAAACTAAACAGAATGATGGTGATGTGAGATGACTCACAGTCAACAGTCATGTCTGCACCACCTCTATAAATAGTTCACCTGGATTCATTTCTCTGTAAAGTTTCACTGAATGCCACTGATTGGTTATTCCTCAACTGACTTGCTTCTCCACACTCACTTTGACTCTTTCACTCATCGAGCTTTGAAAGTACACTTTGAACAAACAGATACAGTGCAGGAGAAGTTTAGAAATTCTTTAGCGTAAATTTGATGCCAGATATTAATGCAACTGATAAATATTCTGCCAAGAAGACGCCACAAACTGACAGCGATGATGGTGGAATCATATTTCCTGTGTGCGCATATGAGTGTGTGGTTCACGTAGAAATATCTGAGATACACACTGCTGTGTTTCTTTCCAAGGTGGTGTGTTAAATGACAGTGACACTCATCCCTTCATGGCAACAGGATGAGCGCATCTCAGTGATCAAAGCTCGGGTGACACGCCTTGAGGAGACAGATGTGGGTTTTCCGTGTTAGGGTGTAGGCTTAGTATCTTTACAACAATTCGTACTAAGTTTTCCTCTCCATCCATAAACATCTGTTTGTCTCTGATAAAGTCATCTTACTGTCTTTCGCTCTAACAATCTTTCCTACTTGTCCATAAAGTGGTGTGAAAAAGTGTTTGCCCCCTTCCTCATTTCCTGGTTTTTTGCACGTTTATCACACTTAAGTGTTTTGGAACATCAAACCAATTTAAACAATAGTCAAGGACAACACAAGTAAACACAAAATGCAAGTTGTAAATGAAGGTGTGTAGTAGTAAAGGTGAAAAAAAATCCAAACCACCATGGCCCTGTGTGAAAAAGTGATTGCCCCCCTTGTTAAAACATACTATAACTGTGGTTTGTCACACGTGAGTTCAATTTCCCTAGCCACACCCAGGCCTGATTATTGCCACACCTGTTCCCAATCAAGACATCA
>VUQK01012342.1:0-13186 GCA_015106715.1 Bujurquina vittata
TTAAAGAGCTGGGATAAGGAGCTAAAACAGCTTCTTTCAGGCAGAGAATGAACCCGAGGGCCCGCAGGTTAGAATACAGTTGCACAAAGCTACAAACTAAGCTTCACTTTGACATTTCTAAATCTGCTTCTGACACGAGCGCTCCATTTTATAACAATGAAAACTACTGAAAACTAAAATACAAGTAAACTAAAGTGCAGCAAACAAAAAAAACAAAACCTCAAAACAAAATTTTCAAAAAGGCAACTAATTAGAGAACGCAAAATTATAATAATTCTGTGCTCCCAGTACTAGATCGTTATTTTTGAACTGTGAATCATGCAAAACTCGTCTAACAGTGTCCAAGAATTAAAAACGTGGAGCTGAAAATGAGCACTTTTCTGGATAAATGTGTCCCAAGATAAATGTTCACTCAGTGCAATACATTTGGCTGATTCGTCTACTCTACATTCATGGCTTGTTACTCAATTTAGCGCTACCAAATCAGGCCAATGATGATAATTCTGTGATTACCAACACTTTGTGAGTTACATAAATAAAAGTATGCATCATTAACAGCAAAATACGTCTAAAAACCTGTTTTTAATTTCTCATACAGAACTAGTAGATCTACAGTATGACTGCGCCTCAGCTACAGGATTGACTTGTCATTCCATAAATTGTTGTTCTCTTCCCAAGGGTTAGCAACAGTAGATGGCTCTGCATATCTGATGTGGCACAGTTTTTACATCGGACGCCCTTCCTGACCCAACCCTCCCATTCATCCAGACTTGCAGTGGGCACACACTAGCCTGTGACCTCCTGCGGCTGGGTTTGTGCCTCCCCGTGGTCTCAATGTGGGGGATCTTTAGTGTGTGAGGCGATTGTGTGAACCACTACACCTGAAAATTAAAAGTAAATGTGGCTAAATTCATTCGTTTGTTTGGTGAAACCCAGTCTCCCCGATTTGTGAGGGAAGGAATCACTTTTGAATTCTCCACTTTAGAACTGATGCTTCTGTTCGTGTGCGATTTGTGCGTTTGTGCTCACAGGTGTAACACCCGGCCCTAGGCTGGAGCTTTGGTCTCACACCGGGGGTCCTAACAGTGCGACACATTGCACTGATCTCAGTGTAGCACATTCATGGGCCTCAGGGGTATGATGGGATTCTGCAGTGGGGTTAATGGTCTAAACCATTCATCTTCATGAAGCGCCTCCGGCCAATCTCTCTGTCCTAGCCAAAAAAGCTTACATCCCAGCCGTCTTACCTACAGCGCTCTCCAAATCTTGATGCAGATTGGGAATCTTTATGCCCCAAGCGCCTCCTGTCACAGCTGATTTACATTCAGTGGAGTGATGGAGTGAGTGCTCAAAGTCCGTCTTAGGAGAGCCATCCTTCTCACCTAATACCCTCTCACACACACTACATCTGTCAGTCTTTTCCGTCACTCCGCCCTCTCTCTTGTTTGCGTGCTTGCTCGCTCATTAACTCACTCTGGCGCACACTTACTCACACACCCCGCGCCTTCCACTCCGTCTCTCTCTTTGGCTTCTCTGCACCGGCAAATGAGTCATGCCATTTGAGGAGCTGAGATTTATTGTGACACACTGCTTTAGTGTGGTTTATTAGTTATGGCAAATGAGAGTGAAAGCCTCCATTGAGAGGTGAAAATGCTCTCACGCCACAGCCACACCCATAGGCTTTTCAAGTTGAGCCTGAGCCAAGCTCTTGTTTCTAATGGCAGAGCACTCTAAGTGCCCATCCCATCATATGTATTCACACACAGACACACACACACACGGGTCCCTGGACATTTATGCAGTGTTTAGACAGCATTCATCATACCATCCATAACCAGTCTGTTTCCTTTTAGTTTTAATACTCCCTTGGTGCCATCTTTCATGTCATTCATCACCCTCTCATCAACTAATTAATTACCCCCAATCACCCCCCCACATCACTTGAGTCATGATGAAGGATATTTCAAGTTAAGTGCAGATAATTAATGTACAACAAAGTGGTAGGAATGACCGTGGAATACTGAGTCAAATGGCGGGACCTTGTTAGCTTTTACGAGCCCCGTTAAGGTCAACAAACAGTTCAGCATATTTCATCAAAAGATGCCGGACTGCTGCAGTCCTCCTAAATTCAACCTTGTTCACTCCTTTCCTTAAACAGTCATTCCTTATTCCACTCATCCCTCCACTTTTATCTTTCCCTCAGTCTGATAGTTAGTATCAGAGTGTGCTCTCTGTCAGGATTTGTGCCTACATGGATTTCTTTAAGTACACTTTCCAAATAAGATTTTCCCACTCTGACTCGTGCCCCTCGGAGAGAAGAGAAATACATGATCAGAGAGTCTCGCAACGATCCCCTTTTCACTCCTTCACCCTTCTGCCTGCAACTGCCGGGGTGAGCCAGAAATTGCACACCGCATGATCTGTTGCCTCTCATTACACGGCACAATTTAATTGGCTGTGCTCACACCCCACTCCCACCCCCCATTGCTGTGATTCAAGGAGAAATATTCAAGAACAAGAGGCTTTAGTTTTGCCATCAGATCCCATGAATAGGGGAAGATATACTTATTTGTGTATCTGGACAGTTTATTGGAACTTGAGTTGTAAAAGAATGAGAACACCAACATGAGGCAAGACTCGGGCAGCATGTAGCCACATAATGACCTGGTTAAATAGATGCAAAAACAAATACACACCAATCCTTGTCCCAAGCAGAGTATTTACATGATAAGTCAGAGAAAAAAATACTAAATTAAATACTGAAAATAAATGTAATTGTCCCATCTATGTAGGTATTGTACCCAGTTGCTTTTCTCTGGGAGATTTTTTTTTTTTGTGAGATTCTCATCACTGTGACTTGTGAATATAGTGCTGTTGCTGTTGAGACAGGCCATTGCATGTATTCTGATAAGTACTGTAAAACAAAGCAAGTGCCTTCAACTTCCATCCATCGATTAATTTTCTTCCACTTGGGTTGGAATTAAAATTAAGTCAATTTTGTAAATTGCATCAAAATCTGTCCCTCTCCCTTCACATCTGATTTCAGAAAGTGACTTCACTAACCAATAGTTGGCGTCATAGTAGCTATACAGGTAGTGCCTCTTGATCATTTAATACCATCTGTTACCCTCACCTGTTGGCTCATTTTGAGGCTGCAAGGTGGTCTTTATGTCACTGCTTCATTTATGTCCCTTGGCTCACCTATTTTGTCTGCTTTAAAGCAACAATAATCCATAATAGGTGTATTCGTTTTGCACAACACCGTGCAGGGAATGGTAGTTTATTGGCTCAGAACACATTCCTCCATCCTAACACTGATTCCTAAAGCATATGGTGCTGGACACAGCTGCTGTGCAAAGCTGAATTACACATACTCACAGTCTTGGTGGTTTACGTGTACATAAAAAAGCCATTTTCTCCACACACGCATGCTAGACACCTAATGAAACTAAGAAATGGACCGTACGCATAAACCGCCAAAGAGCACTGCAGATCAGATGGTGTGCAAAATCCATGCTAACACATGCCTGCCACAGCAATGTGCTTCATGTGCAGTGTACTACCGAAAGATGAGCTTGCTTTTTCCCCAGAGGATGGATGGATGGATGGATGGATGGATGGATGGATGGATGGATGTATCTATCTATCTATCTATCTATCTATCTATCTATCTATCTATCTATCTATCTATCTATCTATCTATCTATCTATCTATCTATCTATCTATCTAACAGTCAGTGTTTTAACTGCCACAGAGATGAGATGTCAAAGTGCCATGGATGCTGAGCGATTACAAGTTGGAAGACAGAAAATAAAGCTACGGGAGAGAAAAGAGCTTAGATGAAGATTAACTAAAAGAATGGGTGGATTGACTTTCAAAGGCATTTGAACCAGATGAGGTGATAGGAATGAAGTGAAGGGGAGGCTAATACAAGTTACAGGGATTTCTTTCACATTTCTTCACTGCTTAGTGACTTCTTTTTCCTTTTTCTTTTTTTTTTACAAAGCTCAGAGATAATTTTCAAAAAGTAATCCTGGAGCCTACAACTTTAATCCCGCCGATATGATTAGGTTCCCGGCATCTTATGAAATGATCTGAACCCTTTTTATAGGGATCTGAAATTTGGTAATGAAAGTCAAAGGTAAACAGATTAAAGATATTGCAGTTTGGATTGAATGTCACATTTTGATCTTATTTCAAGTCTCTTGTCATACACAATGAAAAAAAAAAGTTGACTTTTATCTAGAAAGTATACACCATTACATTTAACTTCAGCCAACTTCTGTCAAAGCTGGGAGTCAACACTGCAACATTATGTGAACTAAGAGACTTTTTATTTACCGTATTTGCACAAAGAGAAGCACTTTGGCTTGTGGTCCTCTTGGCGTGTTGTGGTATTATAGCAAATATACATTGAAGCATTACAGGCAAAAGATAAGAGTACTGCAGGTTTATAATGTGTGCTGGGTAAGAAAAAGTGCTCTGAAAATGCAGCCGTATGCCAAAATAATAATCCATGGCAGCACACGGTAAGGCGGTAAATAGTGAAAATAACCAAGGTCCAGGTGACTTAGTAGTAATCAGTTGGCTGTAGAGTAGCTGAAGTGATTCAGGGATGGAGATGGGAGTTACAATAATAGCAAACAGAAAAGCCAAACCAAACCATGGGAGGGTATTCTTATCTCAGATGGCTGCTATCTCATAGAAGACAGCCACTTTTGTTTTGCCATGCCTCATTGTGTGGCGTCTTTGAAATCCACAAGGGCCTGTTACACAGCATTCATTTTGTTTCATCACTCACACAAAGCCTTGACTGACAATATTTGAGATAGTTTTTTTCAGGTACAATGAGAGTAATTATTCTGGCTACACTGAGAAAACAGAGAGTACCAGCAGAAAGTAAGCAACATTACTGGCAATGACACAATATGACAACAAATTACTGGTAAGGGCTGCACAAATAATGACATGGGGCTAGGGATTCGGAGGGGAGAAGAAGGAAAACAAGCAGTCAGTACAGCGCGCCTGTGATGCATTGGCTTTCTAAGCTTTGCTAGCTTATGACAAAGTTTGCGTTGCGCAGGACTGTAGTAAACACAAGCGGAGCCTCGTCTTTGGTCAAGGTCGCTTGTGATAACAAGATTAGAACCAAAGAAAAACGTATGGGTCAGATTATGAGCAAAAAAAATCAAAGTACCCACGGCTCCTCGGTTTCCCGGTGCTTTTCTTCTTTTATTTTTCCCTAAAGTATTCAGGTGCAGTGGAGCTGGTGCTCATCCCTGGGAGAAGCTGGAGTGTGTGCCCTGGGTCGACCATGCAGAGAAGCACTTTGTTGTTTACTGCCACCCCACTACTGTTCCCAGCTGCCTCATTTTTTTTGCCTTGTTTTGTTTTTAATCCAATAAAGGGCTTCTCAAAAGGCGGATCTATCCATCGAGTCACTGCTCTACATCTGTACAAGATCTGGAAATATTGATTAGGTGATAATTAAATTGTCCACCCCAGCTTGATATGGATTAATAATTGTCCACTAATGCCCTCCTGACATTTTACTGCATTGACTCAATACTGTTTGCAGGGGCACGTCGATAATTTTGATGATTAGTATTCTTCATTTTGTCCCTAATGAGACCAATCAGAGTTGGCTCGACTTTTGCCTAAGAATTAGAGAGGAGTGAGAGGGAGTGAGAAGGAAGGATAGATTTTCTCTTAGGACCCATTACTCAGTGCTTTGGGCCTTATCACAGATATATTCCCTTGCTTTACAGGAACATTTCTTGTCTTACAAACCCAATTCTTGACGCGTAATCAGCATATTGTCAGTCTAAATATAAACTGTCATTCTGTGTTGATACAAATCACGTAAAGAGGACATGTTTGGACCCACAACAGCACCACTAGGAGTACTATAAATACTGAGATGAGAAGGTGGTATGGGCAGTGTGCCACATCTCTGCTTCGACTTCCTCACTGCCATCTGTGAGTGTTCCTCCTCTGGCATTCTCACAAAGGCCTTTTGTGAATTTTTTCCCCTTTGTCCCTGTTTGCTAGGTTTAATTAGGTTATTTACTTGAGCCTCACCTCCCAGTGTTTCATTATAGTGGGCATTGCAGATAGGGCTTCACACAGGGCAGGGGCAGATAAAAACTTAGGACAAAAGATGATAAATGTCGCGAGCGGGGACCGGAATGCAATCTGGCCGCCACGATGCAGAGATGCTCTAATGGCTTCCCAGCAAGGAAGGGGGGAAGGCACTGTAGAGATGGCACCGTGATAAATGGCGCTGGGATTGCTGTAAGGACTGTAGGCAAGACAAAGAAAAGGAAAAGAGTCATGGAAGGGAGGGGTAAAAAAACGAAGATGACCACAAAATGGAATCTAATTAATCTGGACTTGGTTCCCCCTCTTGACAAATTCAGCGCAGAGGAAGAAGAGGAAGCGAAATTGTTTTTTTGGGATGTGTTCACCCCCCCAGCCGCCGCCCTCCTTTTATTCTACTTTCCACCCAGGTTGAGAAGGCAAAGGGACGTATGAGTTCTGACAATGCTCCCGCACCTGTGGAATGATTAATGACAGCTCGCTCGCCTTACGTGCCGCAGAGTGAAAATATCCATTCCAAAAACACAAGGAGAACTCTGCTATAAACATAATTCTTCTGCTATTTACCGGTACATTACACAAACGTAGGTTTTAGGCCTCCTTTAAAGGCAAACAACATTCATTGCAGACCTGTTTTTTTTTTCTTTCTTTCGTTCTTATAATGCTGCATTTTCTGTACTGTATTAACTTTCCGCATGGTTTCTCACTGGTGAATATACTACATTACAACAGATTAGTTTATTCTTAAAGCCATCTATACTAATGTATGATGATTACTATAAAAATGGATGGGGAAAAGTGAGCATGAGAGAGGAATGGAAAGAAAAAGCCTCTCACACGGGGATGAATGAGTGGATAAAACTGCATTAGCGCTGATATCTCATTCAATGAGATGCGTGCTGAAGTGATGTCAGTACTTTTTAGATACACAAGTGTTAGGGAAACTCATTTACAAGCCGCATTCAAGTTTTATTCATATGCAGAAAGCTAGCCCAGAGAATTTATGGATGCGGTTTGTAACTTTGACTATTAATTGCAGACACTTTATATCCTTATGTGATCTTACGCTCGAATCGTATCCCTGTAATGAGTTAGATAACTCCCATTTCATGCCATTATAAAGGACACTTGTTTGATGCGATGGGCTCAGCACTGTGACCAACTACCTCCCCATCAGTTCAGTCCTGCTCACTTTGACAAGTCACTCACTTTATGCCCTCAAGTGCACTAGACTTCCTGGAGTATTCATGATGTTCACACCAAGTCAATTTGTAGGCTTACTATTTATCCTTTAATCAATGCGAGAAGATAAATGAAGTCATTACTTACCGGGGATCATAGTACCTTGTGGCATTTTGTGACAGCGCCATTGGCGTTTAACTTTCTCTCTCTCCTTGCCGGTTTCGCTTCTCCACAATAAAATAACCCCAGTCAATACTCACTTGTGCTTTTAGAACGATTCAGATTAGAGTGAAAAAAGTTAATGACAGATTTAAAAAAAGAAAAAGTAGTGTAATAAAAATTGAAGCCCCGCAGAATCTCAAATTAACAAAAGTCCAAGCACACGTCAGATATTTAAATGTTATATAAACAATAATATAAGGTAAATAAAGTTTGACACATAAGCTTTTTTGGCAAATAATCCTCAGTGTGGCACAAATTTCAATATTCTGACAGGTTGTGTCGCTCTGTCTTTCTCTTTCAAAGTGAGATTCAAGTCAGGCGACATCCTTGGCCGGATCATAGTTCTTATTTTTATCCTCTTTAGAAACTCTTTATCTTTATAATGGGAATATTCCTCTTCTGCCTGGCTTCAGGAAACTCAGAGGAGTCTTGTCAGGCATTAGCTTGGTGTATTTACAGGGATCCATGGCGCTGTCTGTAAATGTGATCGCCCAACACCTTTTGCATCACCCTTCCACTTTCATACCTCGCTGCTGGGATTATGTATTCACTGCGGTGGTCCTGGCTAAGTTCATGCCAGATATACTGGGCCCCATCTGAGCTGAACAAATTCATCTTGGCACCATCCAATCAAAGAATGTCCTCCACATATTCATCAGACTTCTTTTCACGATCTTTATCAAAGTTAGTCTTGCAGTTTTGTGCCAAAGAGTAAGTTGGAGGTTTTTTTTGGTGTTTTTTTTAGTTTGTATTCCTATGCACAGTCTGAGCTTTCACAGAAACCCTGATTTTTTTGGATAACCCTTGTGATGAGTCTGAGGCACTTGCCCATCTGATTTTAAGAACAAGATGGTCCAAGTAGGGCACAGTCCATGCCATCCCTTTAGGAGTATGGCCATCTGATTACTGCCACAGTTTTTTTGTACTGATTTTAAGTTGGTGCTTTTCCATCTTCATAAAAAATGGATTATTTAAAAAAAATATCTGGCACTTCTTTGCATATAGAGGTACAAGGAAATAATCCAGTTGTTAAGTTAGAAATGCTTTGATTGAAAGGATCATTAAACATTTAAGTGATATTGCACAGGGGTGTAAACCCTTCAGCTGTATGATGTATGATAAAAAATACACAAGTACATAGTATAGATGCACAAATAAAGTATTTATATTCAGATACAGACACTTAAAACACACATTTAAAAAAAAACACCCACATTTACTTGCCTAGTGGACTAAAACCCTTTACTGCTGGCAAACATTTGCACTTGAGGCTGCGCCTTTGTGTACTCTCTCACTCTGTCAACTGAGGCTCAGTTTGGCGAAGGGTGAAAAGGACTAAGAAGAGAAGCGTAACCAACTCCATCAGTCCAGAGGCCACATCTCCGGTCCCCAACGGTCTTGTGTCCTGTGGAGGCTTCAACTCTTTAGAAATCTCCTCCCATATTTTTTGCAGTGCCTCCAAAAAAAACAAAAAAAACCCACCACAGAATATTCTGCTAAATCAAAACAAATATGAAAAGCCATAATAGGCACAAACTCAGAAAAGCGTTTGTTTCATATTCCCATAAAGCAAGTGTCCTTTTATTTTGCTTCGATTCATTCTTTCCTTCCCTTTAAAAAAAAAAAAAAGATTGCTTGTGTAATTCACTACTTTGATCGTGTTCATTTTAATCACCTTTAAAGTGATGCAAATATTTCCAAGGTTAAAGCAATTATTTGGGGGGGGCAATCACAACGTCCAAGTTAGGAGTTCATGGGAAAACTGAGACTTGTTTCAAAGCTTGAAAAAAGCAAAACATTTTGGAAGCAGAAGTGTGCTAAAGTGGCACGTCGCGCAGATTCGTGTGGCAGCAGGTCGATGATTGTATTAAATATGAATACTCTGAAAGCAGAGAATCTAGTAATACACACTCACTGCAAACAGACACACACACACACACACAGCCATAGTCTACACCTCCCTGTGAATCTTCGCCCCATTGCCACACACACACACACCAAGAAAGAGTCTTTCCAAAATGATCTGAAGAACTTAATTTTACTGGATTATTTTAATTATGCCCCTCGAGGGTTGGTGTTTTTTTGCTCCTGGGGTGACATTGCACTGTTTGCTTCCAAGTGAAAAACCCCCCATCCGCTAGGCTGACCCTGATACCACCCGCCCTCATTTGTTTCCCATCTGTAGCTCTTCAAAGAGCTAGCCACACACACACACACACACACACAAGCTCAACTGCTTTCTTCAGGGGTTTGCAATTAAGAATTCAAAGACTTCATCTTAGATTTACTGAATGCGGTTTAGCTCGCGACATATTAATAATGTGTAGCTGACAGAAACAATCCACTAATACACAGCTAATGTGTTATCCTGCAATAGCGTATGTTGCTAAGTTAATCTAAAGCAAACTAATTACAAATGCTAATTATTTTGGACAGTAATGTGCCATTTTGACATATGCATGAGGTGTATGCTTACATACTATATAAGCATACCTCTCACACAGTAAATTAGGCTAATATACAATTTCAGATTGTTTATTATTTGTTTGATTCTACACGCACAGTTAAAAGCTCAAGGTTTCTGTCTGATTTTTAGATTTGTTTCAGCCCAGAAATGCACGTCATAGTTTAGATAGAAGAATCGTTTCTTGAGATTTAAACCTAAACAGACAGATGCCAGTACCCAAACTGAGACTGGTGTGATGGGTAAATAAAACGCTCCTGGACCCAAAGTTCGAACAGTCAACGTGAGCAGCCTTGGGAGGTGCTACCAACAGGATTGGCAAAGCCAGCCAACAGATTTTGTCCGCTGTGATTTTCTTCGTCCAATAAAATGACCCGATTACCCAAACGTGTCAAAATGTGGACTGGTTCTCAAAAGGCACGAAGGCTGAACAGGAACCGAACAGTGCTGGCTTCTGCACCGCAGTGTTTGTGGGATCTTATAGGATGCAAACTTTCTGGACATCTCAAGCCGTCGGGCTCTGTTTTACTGAAGGTTCCTAAAGTTCCATAAACACAAAGCATGACGATGCCTTTAGTTTATATTCTGTTCACATGCAGAGGAAACTACCTGAAGATACCAGAATATTTTAACATCTTACTTGAAGACTCATCTGCTTGCCAGGCTAAAGTTGCACTTTGCCTCATTTAAAAAAGTCTTAATGCTTCACTATATCACTATCACTATACGCTATTACTTCACTTATTGGGCATCGTTCTTTATGTTCTTATGTTCCTCTGCTCTGTGTAAACCGTATATATGCTTGTTTATGAAAAGTTTTACATGTATAAATAAAGTTGCCATGGTTTCCTAGGGGGTCATTGACAGCATGTTTTTATGCTAAAGGATTCTGACAGATCACACTCATTGTTGGCTTCATAAAGGAAAAGGTGATTTTCACCTCAGAACCATTTCACTCACTGCCATTTTTCTTCCTCTCTTTTATATGCATTACTATTCCTTCACTGCTGCATAAAATTAGTGGCCTGTGAAAGGTCACTTTGGTCCTTGAGTGACTGTTTGTGGTACCTCCCCTTCATATTCTTTGTCCCAGTAATAGGTTTTTGGTCTGAGGATAGCCATTAATACAACTGGTTGCAGAGAACAGTGTTCAGACGAGTTCATTTTGATTTTTTTCAATGTAAGGAAATTGTATTTTATTTTGACAAGAATACAGAAACTAGCAGAATGTGATGGTTGAGTGTGCAGAGGATGTGAAAAAATGAGTCGAAAAGGTCTGTTTATTTTTCCTACAAAGCTTGGTGTTGGTGTAACCTGGTTTGCTGAACTTAGGAGCAATTGCAGGATAGCTTAGCTGCTGAAAAGAAGCCAGTTGTCATCATGCAGGATTGCTGGAGCACGAGCAAGTTTGCCTGTAAGCGCCTGAGAAAACATAGTGCAGGGAATGTGTCACTTCTTATGGCCCGACAACTGGCATCCATCGGAAATGGCTTGGCACTGCTTATCCATAAAATTAGAGTCTGTTTAAATATACAATGTTGAATCCGTGGAAATGATTTGCTACATAATCCATCTCTGCTCCTACGGAGACAAATATGAGGCAAGCTTTTCCGCTCTGTGGTTGAGGGCAAGACAATTATGTGAAGTTTATGCTTTAAAGAAACAGGACAGGCCAAAGAATAGTGAAATTCTCCCTCGATTAGAGCCAGTTGAACATGGTGGATATTTGATTTCCTGTATATGGCTTTTTGATGTCTGCTGTACGTAGTGGAAAGCCAGCAGCTTTGGAGATTGGAGTCTGATGATATTTTTCTTATCATGCTCATCATGCATGTGTTAGAAGCATCAGGATTGCATAAACATGTTCTCTTACTATCACAGGCGTCAGTATATTGACAATAATCTGACACGGTCAAAGACTGTTTATCACGTTTGCCATTTTTTTTTTCTTTTACATCTTTTCAAGTCTGTGCAGCCTCAGCATGATAACTACTGTCCATTTTGGTGCAGCACTGCCATTTAATGAATCGTTCCATTGCCTAGTGGATAACAGAATGAACGAATGGCTTTCTGTGTTAGTGGCTGCCACTGCCTATCCTATCAGATAATTAACTTTTTGCAAATAGACTGCGCTGACTACCAAACAGAGTAAGCCTGCACAATTAGAATTGCTTATCTATGCCCCCCCCCCCAGGACGTTAGAGGGAAAAACAAACAAGACAAACAAATTTCATACTTCTTGCTTGACTGTTTTCTCCTCAAATGGTCACACACCAATTGGCCCTAGATTTGTGTATCCATACACAAATGAAAAACTAATGAATGAGCAGGGATGAGAATGAAGTCTTATTGAAAGTGAAGCCTCTGTATTATTTTGCAGTGGCGTTTGACAACCTCAGCCCAGATGTTCGAAATTTCCAACAGGGGACTTGAGTGTTTTCCACCCCCTCCAACCCCCGCCTCTTCTTCAGCCCTTTTCTATTTATTTATTTTACTCACAGGCGGATGGTCTCGCACCGACAGCGGCGCAATTCAATATTTATATGTTTCCTTCTGTTTGGTTTCCACTGCAAAGGGAGGTGGGCATTCCTGTGTCTGATTTTGCCTCAGCACCGATTCAGTCCCAGCCTTTAAAGCATTGGGGGGGCCGTTTGAACAAAGCCATCTGTTTGAGTGGGCCGTTTTATTAAGTGACAAACTGGATCCCTCTGCCTTGCTAATGTGCCCCTTGGGAGATGGCGGTGGTTTGTTTTCGTGTGCGTGTCTGGTAGAAAGATAAGCACGGGAAGAGAGAGACAGAGCGGGTACGAGTTTTCCTCTGCAAACATCGTAATATACCACAGAAGAGGCAACATCGCCAGTGCAGCTGTCTTTCCAGAACTGAGAGGTTTTTGCCTTTATGAATCCACAATGATAATTGAACAGGGACCCTTTCAGCTTCCATCTCATCCAAACTTGCCACTCTTCAATATATAACCTTTTATACTTATTTAATGGACCCCTCCACAATTTTCTGTTGCCCCACATCAGTCAATTTATTAATGTCAGTCTCCCATTTGCAGTGCTTCCACCATCCATCAGGAATATTCTAATGTGAGTGTGTGCCTGTGCACATGTGTACATGTGCATGACAGGCTAGGCTTGTGGCCCCCCCCCCCCCCCCCCCCCCCCCCCCCCCCCCCCCCCCTCAGCACCCTACACCACTAAAAGAAGCCGAC
>VUQK01012344.1:0-16557 GCA_015106715.1 Bujurquina vittata
AAAAAAAAAATAAAAAATAAATAAAAAATTTAGAAAAATAAGAAAGCCCAGTAAAATTTATCTTTAAAAAAAAAAAAAAAAAAATCCAACAGCGTGTCAGTCCTAATGAATTATAAAAACTTTGTTTTCACGCTGCATTTCTTTGCACTACTTTCAAAATGCTACAAAAGTGTGTGTGTGTGTGTGTGTGTGTGTGTGTGTGTGTGTGTGTGTGTGTGTGTGTGTGTGTGTGTGTGTGTGTGTGTGTGTAGGTGTGTGTGTGTTATTATGCAGACCATGAGTGCAGTTCACGCCGAGTACAGCTCAGCAGACTAGACACAGTCAACGTGGGCCGGTCTCCTGGTTGTTGAATAATGGATCAGAGACGGACTCCCGCTCAGCCTAATGCAGTCTGATCTGATGTGACTGTGATCTCCGTTGACTGGTGCGGACCACAGAGAGCTGACAGCCCGCTCTATAAGCTGGTCAACCACACACACAGCCACACAAGCGATGGAAAACACAGCTCCTCAAACGCACACAAGACGATCGGGGCATTTTTAATCAAGAGCAGGCCATCACACGTTATGAACCAGCCTATTTGGTAGGCAGCCTTGATGCTTCTGTACTTCCAAACGCCCGGAGTTTTAGTGCTGATTCCTATTGAGGCTGTTACAGCCCTGTAATGAATCCTGTCGCTCGTCTGGCCTGGCTCAGATTCCTCCTCCACATACCAGGGAGATGCCAGGGGCCACACAGACGCCAGAGGAGCCTTCCTAAATCACAGCCTTGTTACACTGATGAATGTGTGTGTCCTGTTCTGTGATCTAGGCTATCTGCCTCTGTGTGTTTGTGCCTCCGCCTTCTCTGCATGTTCTCTTTGTGCGTGGCTCCCGCTGCCTCTGCATGTGTGTTTCTCTCCCTTTGTGTCTGTCTTGCCTCCCTGTGTGTGTTGTTAGCTGTGTGGTTATACTTGGAAATGAGATTAGAGATGAATGTGTAGGGTGAAGTGAAATTAGCATCTTTTGTATGCAGGTACAGTTTCCTCCGGTGTATACTCCTCTACAGCGGGTGGGCTACATGCTGAAGTCAATAGTCACAATCCTCATCCTGTGGTAACTATAATAGGCCTACTGTCAGCTCCATGGAGAGTTGACAATTTTCTATCCACTGTCTACTTCGTTCATACATAATTCATACTGCCATCAATAATTCACCATGGTGACATTACCAATAATAACACAACAATACTTTGTTTTTGCTGTGAGGTTTGAAATGCGTTGCCTTGGTTACAGAGATGAAACAAATATTCCCTGGAGGAGTGATGGGAACACAGGAACAGGACAGAATTCCCTCCTGATCCCACTTAGTAGTGTTGTCACTCTCTCCCTCTCCCTCCTGCTCTGCTCTGCCACTCTCTCCTTGCCTCCCTCTCTCGCATACACACTCACCGACCACACTTTCTGCTCGCATAAAAAACTAGGTCAGATAATACAAACTCCTGAGGGGTTTTCTGTTTTGTCTCTTTAGGATTTCAGGGAAACTAATGGAGAGACTATTTTTGGGAACCAAGCCCGCATCTCTGTTCCGTCTACTCCTCTCAGTAAATAATCACGGCTACATTTATGAAGAGGAGAGCCGACACCGAGAAACACTGAGGCCAAGTATGATTGTCAAAAGAATTGCGGGACACACTGTACGCGTGCCTGTGTGATGGTGCTCGCCTGTGAATATCTGATTTTCTCACCTCTGGAGTGTTCTTCTTGAACTCGCGGCTCAGGTCGATGAGTTTCTTCCTGGACTGTTCGCTCTCGTCCTGTCTGTTGGCAAGCTGTGTGGCGGTGACGTCTAGTTCTTTCTGCAAGACAGGCAGAAAACTTTTTTTTATTTAGTTTGCACTTAACATTTTATCAGACTAATCATTACTGTTAGTCATTAGAATCAGTATCATTGTTATCATTTATGATTAAAAGACGGGGGCCGTTTTGTGACTAGACAGCAGACTCTTTGACCCATGTGGCTTTCTGAAATTATGCAGGAGCAGAGGCTAAAAACACAACCACAGAGTGGAGGTTTCTGGCACAACTTCGCCTACTCCCATGGTGCATGAAGAAGAGCATAAAGTTTGAAGGGATTCAAAGCTCCAGCAACACTTGTAGTATAAAGAACAACTTTATTTTGACTGATGCGTTTCAGCTTGTGGCCTTCAACAGGGTCAACACAGAACATGTTACACACATTTTTAAAAAGCTTGGGTATAAAGTCAAAAATAAATAAATAAATACATATATGTAATTGGTTATTTTGTAAGAACTTTAAAAAACACCCATGAGTTTCACTTCTCCAGTTTACGGACCAAATAAAGATTCTACCACAGCCAGCATAAAAGCTGGATGTAGCCACTGTGACGCCATCCACTGGTTTTAGCCTCGCTTTGAAGCTTCAATGTTAGCATTTTGGCCAACACAATATTCACTTTTGGAGCCACAAGTTACTGTATTTGGACAAGACTGTGTGGAGCGCTACGTTATCAGCTAATGCCAAATATATTGGTTAGAAGCTGTGTCCATAAACTGTGGGGGTGCAACTTACGGACAGGTCTCTGATAATTAGCGTAGATAAGTAACAGACTAATAAAATACTAGATCTGCACTCCTCAGCAATGAAGAACAAACATCTTGGATGGTCTGCAGCTCACAGTAAGCCACTGGAGTATTTCTAATGGATTATTTTAGTCAGATAATCCATTTAAAATGCTCCAAAAGGCACAAACAGCACATAAAGCAAAGGCGTCCAGTTTAATGACTCAAAGTAATGGATGAGGACTAACAGACGCAGATCTGCACAATCTGCCCGTGTGGGGACACCTGTCAATCAACGCCACCATGCCCCTAACTCAATTATCCAGATGGATTAGTTATTTAAAGAAAGAAAAAAAAGAGTTGTAATGATGGGGGAAACTATCCACAGAAGCCAAACACTATATCTTGTATCAGGCTATAAACGTGCTTTTCCATTCTGTAAAGTTGGGTATTTTAACACAGGAGTCTACAGAGAGTCTCCTTTGGAGCCAGTGTCATGTGGCACCTGGAAGAAGTGCAGTTTTGGACACTTTGTCATTAGCTTCAATTTCCCCTTGGGTGGCACTCAGGTTTTTCTGCACTCTTTCCATGGACAATGACTGGCTTAAAACCCCAAGGCATATGCCTTGCCCATCCTTGTTGGTGCATCATTGGCAGATGTGTTAAGTGGATACATATGATTGGCTATTTTATATTTTTCTACTCTATGCCACAAATCAAAATAAATCTGTCACATAATAAAGTTCTCCTAGTGTTGCTAAAGTATTAACCTCTACAGAAAGCAGAACCACAACACCAACAACTCGCCAAGGAAATACCTGCAAGTTTGTTCTGCACGTTTTCAGCCTGCCTGTCAGTTACCACTCTAACTACTACTAGTAAATATACAGGCATTTCAAACCAATTACTGACCACCAGGTGACCCCTCCCGTCCTATCACATAATGGGGGGGAAAAAAAAAAATCAAACGCCAGCAGCAGTAGTCAAGGCTGAACTAAGGTCCTATCTTCAACCACATCCACTTTCTATTGTTATTAATAGCTATTTATGGGACTTGTTCCAGCTGATGGGCCGTGTGCTGACATTAACAAGACGTTCAGGCCTTGTAAAGATTGTATCTCTCTGTCTCCGCTGAGTGTGTGAGAGTGCTGCTGGATTATGTTTCGGCTGGATTCTTGCCCTCCGTCATGCTCGCTCCCTCATTTTTCCATAGTCTCTACAGATCATCTACTCACTCATTCAACCAGCAGTTCCTTCTCCTCAGTTTAAATCTCTCTCTCTTCTCCTTTTACTCCGCCTCCCTCCTCCAATCCCCCCACCCCCCAATCACCTCCTGTGAGGCCGCCCACCCTTGAGAGTGATTAAACGCTGCTGAAGGGCCGTTATGCTAACTAACGCACTAATCATTTAATACACACATTACCACAGGGGCCCTTGTGGCTCAGTCTGCTGACAAGGTCCCAAAACACACTCACGCACACATGCCCACCTCGCCCACACACCCCCAAACACACACAAGAAATTTCAACCCTCTGAAGAAACAGTGTGATCAAGAACTAATTAGGAGATTTTTTTTCTCCCTCCATCAGCATTAAGTTTAATTCCCTGACCAGCCGTGATCTCGTTTTATCCACAAACCATGAAAAAGTATAACAAATAGATTCGGTCGACTGTCCTCTGCAATGGATTTTATGCAGTACAAACAGGATGTTTGGGGAAAAAATGCTCACTTGCTTACATGCCATCTTGCTCTCGCTGCCCATGGAGCAGTTGATGTAGCAGCCTGTCTGCCCATGGCCATGGAGCAGCTGCACTATCTGTTAGTGAACTCGAGCGTGTGCAGAAGCTTGTGCAACGCTTGATGAAAGGAGGAACCTGATAAATTTTAATCATGTTAAATTAATTGTCAAAAACTGAATGTTCTAGTTCATGAACAGTAGCATAATTATTGCATTGGTAAAGATTAGCCACAGGAGCAAGAATACAGGGCCCTGGCATGTTGAAGATACAAGGATCAAATTGATATGATTATGATATGCCATATCAAGCCTTGCTTTTCTGATAAGTATGGACTATAATCACTCACTGGAATTTTATTTTAAAGCCAGATGTGAATTCAGTTGGAATTAGCAGCAACCAGGATAGATTTAAGTATGCCCCCGAAGTGCGGTTGCTGTTAATCATCCCAGCTGTGTCATTAGACACATGGAATACATTTTGAAAATATAAATACTCCCACTGCGATGATGTGATCTGAATTCTGCAAATGTGAAATACTATGGATGGCCGACAGAGCGTAGCTAACATCCAAGCAAGCCCACTGCAACTGTTCAGCTCTAGCCAGCTTTCATTTGTCCACTCTGATTTCAACTGTGGATTTACAGAGATCATAACTTTCACACTGCGTGACTTCTTTGTTACACACTGCTGTTCAAGTTGTAGCCTTTTACAGTCACTGTAAAAGGAGAATGTTGCTTACTCAGATGAAGGAAATCCTGCAACAATGCTGACTTTTTATTTATTAAACCTATCAGAATACATTCTGATATGCAAATCAGTGCACAAAGACCTATCTTTTGAAAAACAGTGCTATCCAGAAGTCCAAAGATTTAGACAAAGTAGGTCAATCACTTCATTTAAAGTGATCAATAAGATCCGTTTTGTGCTTATAAAAGCAGAATATCCACAGAAGCCCACTAGGGCTCCGCTTTAAGAGGTCATGTGCCAATCTCCAACGCCCTTGATTCTGTCCAATCCCTTTCCAATACTCTGAATACGTCCCAATGCGTTACCAAATCCTCGCTCCAAAAAAAGAAAAATTTTCACTGCTAAGCTAAATAAACACATCACACATGAAAGAGGATTGATTCATTGCCAAGTGGGCAAGTAATTATGGGCATGGTCTTAGTTTGGGGGGGGGGGGGCTAACATTCAGTCAGGTTTTGACTATGCAGCAAACTCTCTGCCCACATCAGCAGACAGAGGCAGACTTTACACTCATCTTGCTGATAGAGCGTAACATCGGAAAGTGCACAATCCCCGCTGCCTGCTCGTTACTCACACACACACACCAGATCTTACTGACCATTAGAAGACCATTTCTATTTTAAGCCGCATATTACTGCACATAAAATTGTCATATGTGAGCACCTTAAGTGAAACGCTGAACAAATAGTTCTGGGTGTTTTCTCTGCTGGACGCCGTTTGCTTTTTTTTGTTTTGTTTTGCATAAAGTGGAAAATAAAACCACATTGAACAGTTTTTACACTGGAGATGTCGTTCACCCCCCTACAGTATAAAAAACAATGTTTCCAGTGTCTGTTTCTTTAATGATAGATTTTAGTTTTTACAAGTTTTCTTTTTGTTTCTAAATCAAACTCAAACTTCTTAAGTTTTTGACGATGGATATTGTGGACTACTGGAGTCAAACTGTCTTTGCACATTTCCATAGGGCAAATATATTCATAGCTGTAAAATACCACTGCTTTCTTTGAGATATCTTCAAGTTTCCTGAGAAGTCAGCTAGTTGACCAAGGGTTAAAAGAGGTTGACACTTACTCCACAATATGAATGTTAATGTATAAACTCTGACCATCCAAGCTGCCTAAATTATTTGCAGTTAGGATTGTCAGTGCTTAACCGATCTGGCTTCATGATACTTGCTAGCACCCACTCTGGAGTTTATATTACTGTCCTGACTAAAGATAGTTGATAGCTAGATTAATAGATGGCTAAATAGAAAAATGAAGACCCTTCATTTTCATGATGAAAGGCATGGTGGCATGTGTCACTATCTATCCAAGTCATGACAGTGATCACAAACAGCAAAAGCATGTGCAGACTGGCAAAAAGGAGTGGGCAGTGGCTTGGCAAGTTTCAGTCTGAACAAAGAAGTCAAAAGGACAAACATGGCAAGAAAAAAAATGAATAATAAAAATCTAAAAAAGGACTTAAAATGCCTATCCATGAAGTTAGCTATGCTGCATATTTTAATCTCAATTTCCAATTTATTTTCACAGCGTTTCTTTCCTTTTCATTAAAAAGCATGTGTAGCATGTCATTGTAATCATGTTGTTAAGGTTCATTAGGATCCAAACTTTTGGAGGTGAATACTGTTAGTGTTTTAAAAAAAGGCTGCTCTACAGGAGTTTAAGCCATCTGGCATACAATTGGGATTTCCTTTTATCTTGTTTGACATCAGTGATAGACATAGTACATACTCATAAACCTTGCAAATTAATTTGACAAGCAGACAAACCCACAAGCGAAGATACAAAACCTTGTAAATGAACACACATTTTGCATTACAGGACTGAAGTAATGGCAAGAAGAAAATTGATTCCCTTTAGATATAAATTTTATAAAGGAATTCATTTTAATGCAAATACTTCAGGGAATACCCGGTAGACAACCATCAAGCAGCAAACAGAATGCATGAAAAACTGTTGGTTTGGGGGCCTTCAGGCTCTGCCTCTGAGGTCAACTCTCTGGCTCTCCTTGGCCTGACTTTGAAATATTTTACTTTTAATAAAAGAAAAAAAAACTTAATCTATTCTGTAACTGTTCACAGTAACTCCAGCACTATTTTTGAATCTGCACTGTCTGGTTTTTAGCCGAGGATGGAACGTGGTGTGTGCAGGGGAGCATTAAGTGGGCTGTAATGTCTGTGTGATTGCTGTAACAGCCCTGCTTGGCTTGGCTGGACTGGCCCACAGCAGCAGTCCCTGTCCTGGTTCATTTGGTCGTCTGGTCAGCTGTAAAGACGATTGGAACAGATTGCCAACACTCCCTAGAGAGACTTCAACACCGACTTGGCCAAGAAGCCTCTTGCACACTGCTCCACACGCGTGTGCTCTCACATGAATGCACAGACAGGCCGCTGCAGTAACTTGGGGAGCCCAGTCTTTCCACATTCTTTTGAACTCCGTTTGAAAAGAGGAAGTCTGCTAACATGTTCGCCCAGCCAAATTTGGCACGGGTACCCATGTTCGCGGCGAGGAGGAAGAGGCTAAGCTTGACATAAAACAAGTGACTCTCCATCCTACCAATGCAGTAATATTAGTTATCACTGATAAGAGTCACGGGTAAACAAATCCTATTACCAATGGCCACCAGACCCAAGGTGTATGTGTGTGTGTGTTCATCACTCCTAATGAAATTCCTTCCACTCGTCTGCAGGCAGAGAGAGGCCTTCTATCTGACTAATTCACTCTAATTACTCTAATGAGCCACAGGTGATGATACAGTGAGACTGATTAATTAAATGGGAGGCCCCAATCAGGCATGTCTGATTATGCCAATCATATTGACTACAGCCTAAATGAGATAACAGGAGACAGACGCACTTTAATTGAGGTATCAAAACTTTGTGGAATTTCTTATACCCTCACGCTCCGACGATGACGAGACAGATAGGCTGGTGGAATGACAACAAAGTTATTGTTATGTACACAGTATGAAGTCGATCTGCAGCTGCCGTCTGTGCTGCCAGGCGTGCACGGTGACCAGGGGTGCACACTGAGAACACCACACAAGGATTTGCTTCAGATCCCTCTCTCTCTGTAGAATAATTGGGAGTGTAACTGCTAGAAACACTTTGTTTACACCTAGTCTGCAGTCACACATGCCAAGTAGACTGCCACTACTCCTTTAGTCCAAACACCATGTAAGTTAACTGCGCCACATTCATTGCATGTTTTACACATTAATTTAACAGAGTACCACCCTTGAATTCAAGCCAGGCATAGAAAGGGACAGACAAAAATACATCCGCTTCTTTTCAGTAATATTAACACCGTATTAGTCAGACTAGAGAGGAGGGTAATATTTTTTTTTAAAAAAACATATTAGCTTTCTTGTGTTTATTACAAAGTGAGAAGCCTTTTACAGCCTCTGTACTTGGCAACATGACACAGATGTTTAAGAGATGAAGTTTTCTGTCTTGCCAGTGCAGTCACTAATCTTTCCTTTTATCTCCGACATGTCTGAGGCTGTTATGTGGTTATGATAGTAAACAGTAAAGGCGTCTGGAAAGATGTCTTATCTGAAATCTACGAGGCCTACCTTTCAAACTCCCAGCACAGCTTTCCACCTCCTATGCGGCTGACTGTTTTGTATGCCAAACCCACTGTGTGTGGGGGTGGAGTCGCGGGGTGGCAGCTCAGTCAGGAGCGACAGCCACGCTTGCTACAGCGACACGGTACATGATCACAGATCACAGGCACGCCCCCTCAAAACACAGCACAACAGCAGCACAGATAAGAGACTTACAATCCTGGCTGCCTGTCTGCCTTTCTACCTTTGACATAGCAGGGTGCAGAACTTTAAATGTGCCAGCAGATGCTGCTTTCACAAAACCACAGAGTTTGAAGACGCGAGTTGTATCTTCCTGAATCTCCGTGTTTTGCTGTGTGTTTTTTTTGTTTTTGTTTTTTTTTTTGCTTTTCCTCTCACCCATTGGAGTGAAAGCCACAAAGTTTTCCTCACCACAAGAGTTTTACTGACAACTGAGGTCGGAGCACTTTTTTTTTTTAAATATATTTTTTTGGCGTGTGCATTTGTGTAACTGTCTATGCGTCCCTGTGTTTATGTGCAGAGTGGCTGGGGGCGGGGGTCAGCCTAACACTCTCCATAGCCTAACAAGACGCTTGTGGTCCCTGAGCATTTTGCTCCTTTTTTTGAACACAGATCCATATCTACCAACAGCACAGGAGCTGTCAAGACTCACCTCAGTGATGCTGACGCAAGCCTGGATCAAAAACAGCCTTTTTACACCGCAGCTTCGTTTGTATTGATCCATGTTTCTCTGCTGAGAGACTGGTTGTTGTTTTATCTCCCCAACATCCAAGCCTTAACTCTCCTGAAGCTTACTGAGAGCTAGTCATTATTTTGCCTGACCTATCATCTGACAAGAGGATTCAGAGGCCCGGCCTGAGCCTAAATACAAATATAATGAGACTAAGATGGTTTCTGGCATGGAGGAAGTGCAGCTCACTTGGTCTCATTTTGCAGAGTTCGAATTTAGCTGGAGGCCTGTGTCACAAAGGGTGAGTGGTGTGGAGTGTGCAATGGGAGGAGAGGGGTATGGCGATATGCTAGGGTGTAATGCATTGGTGAAAGGGCAAGATTTTTCATCCCTGCGTTTACAGGGTGGAACGGCTAGGATATTGAGATCTGAGATAGGATCAGAGGGTAGTGAGCTGTTTCAGCTACGATAAAGGCCACGCATTACAAACACAGCACTGATAGAGAGAGAGAGAGAGAACCAGAGAGACATAGAGCGAGAGGGTGAGAGTATCGCACCTCTCATCCCTGAATTAATGCCTCCATTCTGCCAGGAAGCCATTCTGTGCCAGTGAGAGGAGATTGGGGAGGGGATGAGTGCACAGATACAGACTAAAAAATGGAAACTGCGATCATGGAGAGGGGCGATAGGGATTAATCAAGTCTGCAAGAAGAGTGGGGCTCTCCAGGCCCAGCAGCACATACATAAGCCTGGGGCCCGGCGATTTTTGCAGGGAACTTAAGAGTGCCGCTATTACTTTACATGACTTCAAATGCAGGTACAAGCAACAATTGGTGGATAATCAAGGTTTTTCTTGGCTCGGACCTGGCCAACAATCCCAAGCACAACTGGTGGCACAGACAGCATATAAATTGTTGCATCGAGTTAAGGAAAACAGCCTGTGTTACTTTAATTAGAACAACTCTGTTAATTTTCCTGATATTTTTGGTAATCTGATAAATAAAATTTTGTATTTTACGCCTGGAAAGATTAAACTCCACTTAAAATATTTTTAAATCAGTCCTGGTGAGTTTCTTTCAGTGGAACGAAAAAATACGTTCAGTGGGAACCAGAATGTTTTATATGCAGAAATACCTGCATATAAAGGGGGGGGGGTATGCAATGTAATATATGCACGCATATATCACAGGTGCAAGAGAGCAGTGTAATGCTGCAAACATCCACACGTTTTTAGCTCTCAAAGTCTGCGACCTTTGACAATGGAGCAGTGTTCAAAGTTCTTCTAATTCAGTTAAGATTTGATCTGTTCTCAATTCGTTAGCCTATTTGATTTGTTGTAATTCACTTTGACTTCCATATAAGGACGAGGAGCAACTTCACACTGTTGGCACAGTTACAAGACAGTGAAAAAAAGGTGTGCATCACTCTCATGTGCCTCTGGTACATTAAATCCCTGCTCTGCATGATGCCCTTTTTCCACGTTTTAATTTAGCCTCGTCTATCTGTTGTATCCAGTAATTTTCTAGACGCCTGATGACACATCAGCGTGAGCTGTGCCACAGCCTATAAACGCAGCATGTTGATTTCTACGCATAAATTAAAAGCATACATCAAAACGCCTCATTAGTTTAGACATATCTGTATGTCGAGACTCTTTAATGTGTCCAGTCTGTGCTGTCACTACTTTCTAGTGTGGCCTTGTGTTCTGACTGAGTTTGACACCCATGGTCTATACAATCAACGTCAACAGAACATGTCCTGGGGCTTAGTCTTACTCAGCCTTTATGAGTAAGAGTTTTCTGTTCTGCTTGCATGACTTTTGTGAGGAAAAGGCAGAGAAACACAGTGCGAAAGAGAGAATGAGCATAGCTAATCCTTACAGTAATGACAGAATAATTAGCTTGCGTTAGGCTAAGTAATGGGTTGTAATTATATCATTTATTCTGTGTTGAGAGAATGTGATATAAAGCCTGCACAATGAAGGAAGAGGAATTGAGCTCAGTGGGAAGTAGGATGGAGCATGTGTAAGAGCTCAGGCTCTTTCTATTGATTGATCCAAACATCAAACGAACCACTAGAGTAATGGGGGGAGTGAAGGACAGCTAAAAGCTATTTGGAGCCTTCACTGCATAAAAGACTTGACCTGTTCCACACAGCCTACATATCAAAACCATCAAACAGCAATCAATAGACCAAAGCGGTCAACTCAACAAACCGTCACCCTACTAAAACATCAAACCCCCGGCCCAAGCGTCAGATGATAGGCTACACTCAGCTTATCCATTACCATCAGATAAAGAGGAGATAAAACACAGAGCCTAATCCTTTCATGTGTCGTGACAGCCACAGCAGCCTCCGAGGCATTCCTTCAGTCTGGCTCTCAAATAGTTTTATGGCGGAAGGCAGCCATTCAGTCAGCCAGCCAGCCAGTCAGGGCTGTTCTGGTCTGTTTGTCTTATTTCACAGTTTACACGCTGTTTTATAGGTAGTTATTATGGTCACCATGGTGATGCCATACGTTTTTATGGTCTTTTGGTCTGAGGGCAGAGAGTGTAATAAACGAAAAAACACACACACGCGAAAACAAAGACTCACAAAACACACTCCTGCTGTGGAAAGGTCTCCCGTCACTCCCTCCCTCACTCTTTATCAGTCTCACCAAATGCCTATCTCTCCTACTTTCTGCTTCACGTGAAACATGGATAGGCTAGCGTAGATTTGTCCTCACTCATTCCACATCTGGAGCTGATCAGAGGGCCTCCTGGAAGTTGAGGCCTCTGGGCCTATTAATAACCATACCACTGAACTCAGGGTCAGACAGCAGTCAGCGGATGAGCCTGTGTCTACTAAACACATAGTCCCTTCCCCCTTCCTCAAGAGGCAACTCTCACTTTTTTTTCTCGTTTTTAAAAGCTCAGCAATGTACAGCCAATTTTATGCCTTTTAACTGGGGCACACACAGACTTCTCTAACTCGAGCAGGAGCTCACAAATTATACACAAACAGGTAAACGACGCCTAACGTTTCAAATCTCTCCCCTCACCATGGCAATTTAGCTTTAAAACTTAAACAAGACTCAGGTTAGAAAAACTGCGACACTGTTTTCTCTCCTCTTCTGTCCTTTTTCGCCCCCCATTTTCACACAAGTTCAAGTTCAAGGAGGCTAGACCTGTTAAAGGCAAGACAGATGGTGAAGTTATCATCTGTTAGCTCTAAAGGTTAGGCCAGTCAGACAGCCCAGGTCATACTGGGGTCTTCAGGGTCACAGCTTCTCTGAACCCTGGCTCCAGTCTGACAGCTGCTCAGGTCAAAGATCAGGAAGAGGTTAACGTACCGTCTGAGGACATTCAATGAATTTAACAGATACAGGACATCGTTCATATAGAACTTCCCATCTTTTGGCAGACAATGCCTCAGACGAGCCTTCAACTCAGGTTAAAGCAGCAGGGTCCCACTCAGTCCAATGTCCACTACAAATTAAGTGGACTCTACATTAATATGACTCAAACCAGATTTTTTTTTTGTGGTTCACCCCAACAGCACACAGGCGCTTAAGGCACACAGTTTCTCAATAAATTCTTCTGACTTCAACAAAAGTTTTGCCAACCCTGGAGAACTAAAAGTAAGCCAGTGAGAACTGTACCAAACGTAGAAAACCATTTGTTAAGCACAACCCACTCCATGCAACACACACACACACGCACCTGTGAATACAGGGTAGTTGAATCATCATAATCGGTGGTAGTTTTCTGCTGAGCCCAGCCAGTAGTCTGTGTTATTTTTAGAGGGCTGACACAGAAGCAGCCCGTCCATTTACTCTGTGAGCTGGCAGCAGGACCATCGCAGCTCTGGTTGCTTTTAAACTACCAAAATGGGAATGAGCTCAATACAAACACTGAAAAGGTGTGGACACTTACTGAAATTAAGGTAGCTCATATTCACAGCCATTACTTAAACATTAGGGTCCTTATAACATAAGATCATGTATGAAAAAAAAATAATATGCTGAAATACACAAACACCTACTGAGAGCCAGGCAATCAATAAAACTCTTTACCTAATCTAACATCTATAACCGGCTCCTTATTAAAACATCTGCAATGTCTATCTTTCATATTCAGGGAGAATAAAGGCTAAAAAGTGTACAAAAGAAAAACAAGAAACTTCTAAACCTATTCTTAGATTGATGCAATGAATCCAGCAACAAACCCCCTGATGGACTAAGAATAAGAAAGTGAAAAAGGAGATTGTAACGGAAAGTAAATTGGAGTGAGAGCCGAGGCTAAAGGGTGAAGGCTTTTCCCACCTGACTCCACTGATGTATTGAGCCTTAGGGCCGGCTATGGATCGAGCAACTGAAGCCATGATTGACACTGAAAATTACACAGAGTGAGCTATTAGCAGATAGCTGCCCATATCATAATTCAATCCCTTCACCATCAAAGTGCACCAATATCATAATTCAATACCAAGAACCATTAGTCCGCAGCATACCAATATCATAATTCAATCTAGAGCCCATCAGTCCTTGCCGATATCATAATTCAATACTTGAACCATTAGGACACACCAATAGGCCTATTAGAATTCAATACCTGTGGTCAATGATCTAACAGGACACTGATACTGGAGTCATGGGTTGACATGGGATAAGGTCTGCATAAGGCTCCTTAGACCCTATTTAGCTTAGACGCCTTAATAACAGTGAGATAAACAACACTAAAATTAGGTAGGACAAGTGGTTCACCAATAGCTTAGATACACCAGACAAGTGAGGGCCACAGAGCAACGGAGTTTTTGGCCTTAAACCAAAAGAAAAATCACTAGGAACATGACAAGTTTTTTTGGAAGGCAGGTTTAATTTTCTCAAGATTAAAGTAGGCTTGTGTTTATAAAAAGGCCCAAAAAAAATAACAGAAAAATGCACAGCCTACTGTTAAATAAGGTAACAGACTTGTTGCCTTAAATATATGTGGACCAATTGTGCTTCTGTGTGGAGTCACCCCCAAAGGCCCACTTTGAGGCAGGAAAAACCCTGGAGTATTTGCTACAGAAACTGATTTTGACACACTCGTGTAGAACTACATTAGTCAAACCGTTCAAAAACGTGGCCCCCAGTGTGTGACCATCTGCAGTTGGGCTAAATTATCACATTGTGGTACCTTGTGGAAATGAGACTCCATTTCGTTTTCTGGTCTGCTGCCTCTGTTTATGTTTCCATGTTAACATCTTGTTTAACTCTTCAAAATGCCTCAAATCTCATCCAGATTCTTCTTGCCGGGTCATCAGAAATCTGCTACTTAACAACCAATCAAACATCTTCTAAAAGCTCAGATTTCCGCAGCTGCTTTAAGTCAGTTTTTCACAAAAGCTGTCATTATTCGGGGGGTTCTCGCCACATGTTTCTGAGGTTACCGCACTTAATTGTAATCTTCATTTATTGCATGTGGAGTGGAAAATGACTCTGGAGATTGTAAAGTACAGCAAAGACGAAGAAATAAAGAAAAAACAATTGAATGATAGAAAATCAGTCGATTGAGGAGATTAAAATTATTCCCAGCAGCGGCCCTGTGTGCTGTTTGACAGGTTTACGTTTTAATTTTTAGGTAACATACAGCTAAAACCATCATATGAGCCAACCTTCACGAAGGTTAACTAATTAGAAACTTAAGGGAGACATGTAAAACATATGTACAAAAGTGACCAGAAAAAGGGGTCTATGAGTCAATCGCTTTGTTGCACGTGTGGCTCTAAACCCACAGTTGGTGTTCACCTCTCTCTGTGTGCATTTTCACATTCCCAGTGAACTATGGACAAGACACCCCCCCGCCCCCCTTGGGAATGCAGGATTTATGTTTACTGAAAACCTTAGGCTTAATATTACAAGATGAACAACAGACTCTGCAGGAATACATCAGCCTCAGAGGCGCCGTTTCAAGTGCACGCTTGATTTTTAAATAAAGTGGGCATCATCCTGAAACAAGTGGAAAGAGCCAGTATATTCCACAGCGAGCTTAAAGAGAAGTGTCCGCTCACAGTAGCCCCTTGCTCTCTCTGCTGGAATACAGAGCAGCACGATAATGGATGCTTCTGTCATGAGATACGGTGAAACTCTATGATGCTGTAGGTGAGAGAGACTCCAAGTGGGTCTGTAAATAATGCCTGCCACTTGAAAATAGGTCTCTGCAAACTGCCCCCTTGTGCTCTTGTTACTAGTTGTTAGGCACAAGTTTTCAGTGTAGTTTTTATGTTATGCAGCAAAAACAGGGAGGCAAAAGATTTTTACATGATTATGGGCCCACATTTGATCACATTTTGATCTCGGATAAAGTTTCTCTAAACATTACCACAACTTAAAAATTTTATAGTGATATCTTTAAAGGTGCAAGCTACTGATGTTAGCTGGTAAATATAAAAAGCCTATTGCCTACAAAGAGTTATAACAGAGGTTTTATTTATTGCCAAGGCAAGAAAACACTTACTGACAGCCTTTTTTTTTGCGTGTGTGTGTGGTTGAAGTAGTTTAATGTTTGAGCTGAATACACACTGATAGAAACAAACAGGGATTGGCAAAAATATGTTCCCTGATTTTAAGAAGGATGGGTGTAAAAGCCAAAAACAGTGAATTGTTTGACGAATATGAGTTTATACCTTACATACTCATAAACTTATACTCATAAATACCGGGAAGTATATTAAGCCACAAATGCATAAATTCTGTAAAGCAAACAAACAAAAATGTGGTGAAATTTGAAAACTTTACATATTAATATTTATAATCATTCAGTGTTCCTAAATCAACTCAAACGTCTTTTTTAGATCACATGTTTTCAACCTAATAAAAACATTTATTTTCTTGGCTTAAAAAAAAGGCTTTTACTGTAATTAAATTATCGTACCATTGCTGGGATTGTTATAAAGGTTTTCTGTAAAAGGGAACAGAATTTCACATTTTTTCTACCTGTTTGTTTTTTGCTCAATCTAAAAATTACAAACATGAACACAAAACCACGATACTATATTTTTATCCCAACCAGAGACTTTTTCAAAAGGTAAAAATCTGTTTGGCACACACTTTTGCATGAAGCCTGAATTGAGAGCTGCTGACTCCATCTGTTTGGCTGCCCCTATTTTTAGACTCCTGTTAAGTGCTTTGTATCTTTTGTTCAAACGTCAGATGACACCGGTCCAAATTTCATTTACCCTGCCAAAGTTAAAAAAAAAAAAAAAAAATCTAAATTAGAAACTAAA